>JAMKCH010034003.1:0-14976 GCA_023653785.1 Ophioderma brevispina | reverse complement strand
CTATATAGGCCTAATAAGATGTAAAAAACCTTTAATTCAGTTTGTTACAATTTTCCACTTAAAGACACTGGCACATTTGAAAAATAGTGTGCACTCTAGATTTTTCAAAATTGATATTTTGACATGGTTATCAAGCTTTTAATCCCTGAAATTATTAAACCCAAATCAGCGCACTTATGGGTAAACAACGATTTTAAATTTAATGGTCACCGAGCGGACATTAATTCAGCAGACGACGCGGAAGTGAAAATGGTGTCACACAAGAAAACACACCACCGTAGTTGATACTCACAGCATGGCCTTGTTGACCAGTCTGTGACTTGTATGGTATTCATATCAATGAACCCCCGTACACCACGCAAAAATTTGCTTTTATTTCGCCGAAGATAGTTAAATCTTGATTAGTTTAATAAAGAGTGCGATTACAAACACTTAATTAAGATAAAATTGCAGTCCACAAAGCAGAAAACTAACAAAGATTGAAACAGGTGTGCCTAATGAAATATGGCTGGTTGTATGTAAACCAAACACACATCACCTCTTAATTCAACGAAGTGTGGTACACACTAGTAAATCTCTTACTCGAAATAACTTCCCTTAATTGAAAGAAGCTGATTTGCTTCGTTGAATTACGCAAAATTAATCTTCGTTGAAATAAGGGAAGAGCGTACACACTATACTTGGCAAATTTTTAATCTTCGTTAACGCTTAGTTGAACTAAGAGATTTTGATAGTGTGTACGGGGTCAATGATACGAGTCTATGATATTCACTTAATAGAAAGATTTGTGATTAAAGTTACAGCAAAATCAAAATTTAGCCTACAAATTACCTGGATATCTTTAGCCTCTTATTAATGTCCCCATCTCTTTTGGGTATATTATTTTTATGTGTAAAATATATCTCTATTCTGCCCAATGCCTAGACTATTATTTGCGAGCAAATTGAAGAAATTTCATATTTTTGAGAAAAGGTGCCAGTGCGCTGTTTAAAGGGGCACCACCCGATTCTCAGCTACGACCCCCTTTCTAAACCACTGAATCTGCGATTTTGGTATATTTAGAAATCTTGTATTTTTCTCATCTCATCTGCAATAAAATTTTGACTTCTTTCCCATTTTTATACTACAAGCTAAAATATGGTTTGTTTACGGTAACCAGAAAGTATTTTGTACAGTCTCTACGGGTTATTCTCACACACACAATTACCGCTCACATTACTGAAATGATATGTGGATTCAAATGAAATTTAAAGTATGTGGTGAGGCCTTTTCCTAGGAAACAGAGAAAAATTGGTAATTGAGATGGGGGGGCAACTTTAAGTCAAGAAATTAGTGAAAATGGCCTCTAGGCATATCTAGATATTAAAATATCGAAAGGTTCCGGGTTTGCCCAGCAGCCCACAGCCAGTCGTAGATGGTCTACATAATAATGGATCCTAACAAATTTCCACCATGACAAAATAATTAATTCTATCGCCCATGCTCCTATAAACTTTCATGATTACAACCTCTTTTAGTTTTTTCAAAGCCATTTATTTGCTGGGTGTGTGTCAGTTCACCCAGTCAAAACCCATGCAAAAATTCTTTCCACCCTTTTTACCTTTTTGAATGCAAAGCCAGCAGCAAGCAATGTCACGTTACAAACACCATGGCATTCACAGTATTTTGTTGATATGCTTACACTGCTAACGAGTTCTGCCTGTAGATGCTGCAACGGCGTCAAGTTGGGTCATATGAGGTCAGAAATAAACAATTGACACCACAAAACCCAGCTAGTCAAACCAAATGGGACAACCACGTGTTGTATTCACTGACTAGTAACCCGACTCAGTGCGTGCAAAATCAACAACCACATTTCTGTGCTAAATTGTTGGGACATTGTTATAAATTACCACAACAAAGTCCAATTTCAGTATCCTATGAAGCATTCTTAAACTATGAAGGTTCATGCAATTGATTAGGTTTAGGAATTAAGATATGTTTGCACTGGCCTTTGATGAAACATACGAAACTGTATATTGTACTAGGGTGGGGTATTTTTGAGTTACACGATGACATATTTTTTTATTCAGTGGAGTATTAAGTTTGACCCAATTTTGACTTTTGATCAAATTGATAGTACACATGTGATTATTGACACTATTTTATTGAAACAAAGTGGATAGTATCACCACTGTATCGTATAGGTTATTTACAACACAAGCATTTTTTTTTAAATTTGACCTTTGATCTCAAGGCCACAGAAAGGCTTCACCACTGACCTTTTCAAATCTTGTTATGGGGATTGGATATACATGTTTCTTCTATCTGGGTTCACGGCAAGAATTTTTAAAATAATACCTCTTAAATTATGAGCATCAGCAGGCATGTGAAACGTGTAAAAATGCCCCATAGATGATTTTGGGTAAAGGCACCCGACGCAATTTCAATAAGGTAACCTAGTTCTTCGTATGACAAAGCTTACGCATGGATGAATAATGTTGACCAGAGCCTCAATGAAGGGCAGTACTATAATAGTATGCCATTCAAAGACAACAACCACACACAGCCTTTAAAAAGTACCTTATATATATTAATTTTATATTATCAGCCTCTTTGAATATTCCATCATATGTACTACTTCAGTATAATTACTATAAGTTCCATGATTATGATAATTGTTTTCACAATGTGCTTATTGTACATAAATTCTCCTTTAGGCCAACAGTTATGTTTTTTTTTTTCAGCTAGTTTTTTCACAAGCTAACTTAAAAGGGTTTACATCTTTTTGTTTCTTACCCGGAACTTTTATTTATAAACATGCTATTTGCAAGTCATAATGACTACGCAACAACACTTCAACACATTGGCTTTTTTTCGTGACCACAGTCTCATCCCCTTGCCTTTACCCAAGGAGTTGATATTGTTACATCACCTGAACCCTGTAAGCCCTAAAGTATAAGTCATGTTGCCTATCATACTTGCAAATTATTCGATCTACTCTGGAAGAAATTAGTCATTTTGTAATTTGTGCGTACAGGGACAGAAATTAATATGCAGTGGTCCCATTGGCCTCTGGGGCAAACCGTGATATAAACATTTGTTGATTCACTCAGTCAACCGACCTCACTCCAATCAAATCACTGAAATTTTGGAATTAATCTTTTCGCGGGATTCTATGACCATAACCAAAAATGAGGTGTTAGAGCACAAAAGCACCTTTAATGATTTGAAGATGGGGGCCCCTGCATTATCGAAATGTACTTACGCACTTGTTTAACTATTTAAAGGGTCACTTTTAAAATTTTCAAAGAAAAAGGGCGTTCCCATTTTTTTTAAAAGCCGGGTGTTTTTACATCTTTATTAATTCATACCAGAGTATTAATTCACCCCTAAAATGACAGCCAAAAATTTTATTTTTATGTGTAATTACGATATACAAAATGCACCTTTAATCATTGCAATAATACAATGGTATACTTCATTGGCATACGTCATTTAATTATTAATGTCAACTCCACCAAAATATACCACATTCATCGGGGCTTTAGTATTTTTTTTTTAAAATTAAGTTTTCACTTGACATTACTTCAAGTGACATAGCCTATTCAATAGCCAATCTAATTACTTATAATGACATTACAGTGTATTAATGTACTGTATAACTTACCTGAAACCAACAAAATATGGCAAATTTAATGGCAATGACTTTTAAATCCAATTTGTTCTTATGGAAAACCTAGGTTTTTTGGCTTTTTCAACTTCCAAGGACCCAAATATTTTGCTGGTAATTTAAGTCGTCGATTTTCAATCGGTAAATACATGCTCCATGTGGACCTGCATACAGGAGTTTGTCAATCTGTGTGTGAATCTTTTTACACACACTTAATGGAGAGTAATTCATAAACTTTCTTCATTTCTCTTAATTTGTTCCTTTACCTTACTTAACCCCGGGGGGGGGGGGGGTCCCTGGGGTCCCCACTATGGTTTGGGAGGGATGTGCCTCCACTACTCTGAAGTAGGACCCATAGCTATACCAGAGATGCAAATTTGAGGTCAAATTTAACCCAACTTTGCCATTTTCAACTGCAAAATTTTTGACATTTTAAGCAAATATTTGGAAATTTTGTTGGTTGAGATTGAGGAAATGCAGCTAATTTTTATCCTTGCCAACAAAATTCAGAAAATTTTTAAAAAACACCCATTGCTATAATACCAAAATTGGCATGAAAAGAAAGTCATTGCTAGATACAGAAGCTGAAATGGGACCGTGTCTGTTGGCACGTCCCTATCTGGTCATTTGGGTTGAGAACCCCCCCCACTTCACCTGTAGTTTCACTTTCAATAACATTTATTGTCATGTCTAAGACTACATAATAAAATTTTGTGTAGTAATCATCTTTGCAAATGGTGATATATCACTGAACTATTATTTCTTTAGTCCATGGTCCAACCTCGGTGGTGGCAATTTACTTAACCAAGGACAATATCCTTATTTGTAACTGTCAACATATGGGACTTGTGGTGTTGATAACAGCGTATTGTAAAATGGTCAACTTACTGACAACAATTTACTAAAAACATATCAAGATTTAACTCGACTAATATACAACTGATTTCAACCATCGACACGTCAAATTGGGCTATTTTACCCCACGTATAAATAACAGACAGGTTTTAACAATGTAGCCCATAAAAATATCGAACAAGCAAAAACAATTTCACATTCGTGAATATGTGACAAGCTAAGGGTTAGATGTATGTAGCACGTTCCCAAGAAATAAACAGTGGGTGAATTTAACGCTTCATAGTAGCAGAGGGGGTATGTTTTGAACTAATCCCATAATACCTTGCAATGTGCCTATACGTTCTGTCCTAAACATGATAGGTCAGTAATTCTAGGGCAGTGTAAAGCAGTTTAAGGAGCAAAACCCTGGTCATTATAAATTTTTTAAAGTCCTAGTGTTTTGTGTGCAGGATAGGGGTGTCAAAAAGGGTCAAGTTTTATGTATAAAAAGGGGATTTTGGGGATCATGCATGGGATTACTGATGTGAAAATGTACCAAAACTGATGTGCATTGTGGGATGGGGCTAAATATGCTCTTTAGGTAGCTGGGTTGTTCTAAGGCCACACTATGATTATTGGTTGAAGTGAGAGAATTGGGCTGTTTCACAGTTAACACGTTGCAAGCGTTAAACGTTCACGCATTATACTATTAATAGTGAGCTTTGAACCCTGCTGTGCCCACATGCATTTGTGAATGAGGACTTGCATAACTCAGCTACTATCTTCAGGAGGACAAGGGAATGAGTGAAGTACACATGGTACAGGCACATGGAACGTTAGACCCTGGGGAAGATTTGGTGGGAAAAACAATAACAAAACTCCCTTCGGGACTAACATCACTCTCATACTACCTGAGATTAAGCATGAAAATTACTGCCCAAGTGGTTATCAAACTAGGCTGCAAATGCAATTCCTCTCTAGTCCAGCATTCATAATGCATGTCTTCAGCTTTCAACACAGCAGCATCAAAATTGTAGGACACAGACATTCAGCATAAAACAAAAAAATCCCCCCCCTTCCCTACCAACCACAATCATCATGCAAACCACAAAGGATGAACAAAATGCCGTCCCAAAACGCAACATCTGCTCAGATTTTCAAATCCCAAACATAACTTTTCAAAGAAGTGCATTCCTTTTGCATACCTGCGGTTTCAAAAGAACTGGGACAAGACTGAGAGACCTAGTTTATGAGAGACCTTGGTTTCCTACTCTAATTGCTACGTGATGACGAAGCCTATATTATAGCTAAAAATGCAATTATTATAATTCAAAAACATGCCATGTCGTCCAGCATTATAAGTTACATATTTCACCTGTACTCCATTGTTTTTGATCGAGTAACCTATCTCGTTTTATTTAGGATCCCTGATCACCATCAGTGCAGACTTTGTTTTGTGCTACTTACTGTTAGGTGTTAGCCTTACCTGTTTGATATATTCTGGAATAAAGCGGCCTTTCATGCAGTATTCTATTACCACCTGCTGCTGGCCCA
The DNA here is from genome assembly GCA_023653785.1 of Ophioderma brevispina. NCBI lineage: Eukaryota > Metazoa > Echinodermata > Ophiuroidea > Amphilepidida > Ophiodermatidae > Ophioderma > Ophioderma brevispina. The sequence continues at coordinate 8,936 of JAMKCH010034003.1, read as the reverse complement.
TTATTGAAACTACAGCATTCTGATTGGTCATTTCTGCCCATTATTCTGCAATATGGGTCGCGATGCATTTTCTCATTATGATTATGCTGTTGTCGGTAACATAGAATAAAGGTTTGCAATATTCATTTATGACTTATAATGTATCCTCCGGCCGAAAAAACCTTTAAATAATGGGCTCCCTGTGGCCATCGCCCAATTATTTTGTTTTTCCGACCTCTCGGACACATTAATTCGCCCATAAATGATGCTGCCTCACCCTTTATTTCTTAAATAAATGTCCTCACTAAGCTAGTTTTTCTTATAGTACGAACCGGCTTTGATAATCCATGACATTGAAAAGAAATTAACAGTACTACTACCATTTCCAAATAACATTCTGAACACTTGAGATTGTTTACGCAATTCCACATTGGTTCCTAGTCGGTTATGAATATCACATGGTACAGCACATACGCATCAACACGATATGCCCAATAACAAAAGGGACTTGAGTGATTTAACAGCTTCGGTAGTTCGTTGGAGTTCCATAATATATTAGTCATATGTTACTAACTATATCTTTCTTATTTTGAATAGAAGTGTTAAAGAAATGAGAATAAAGTTATTCAAAATGTATCTATCGTATCGCACCACACTGGGCTAGTACAGCACATTTTAGCATAAAACACCTCGGCTGCACCTAATTCTTCTACTTAAAATAATGTGGTGCCTGTGTGATGATGACATGACAAGTACATGGCAGAGGCTAACAAACAATACCTTTTTCTCTAAATCTGAAATCATCACATTCCCTTCAAATCAACCTCATAAGACCCTGGTGATTAGTTTGGAGATGACAAAGTGGCTTGAACCAATAAACATCTTTTTTAATGACAAAACAATGATTTGTTCTAATGTCACTTCCTTTGTTAACAGTATAACAGAGTGTCCCTAAAAAGTGTAACCCTTGGGGATGAATTCATTGATTATGGCCACCACATCCTTCATCATTCAGTTTATATTTCTGTTGGGCAGAGCCGAATTCGTAGGGTGTGTGGCAACAATACAAAATTCTTTCCAATCCTTGTAGTTGTGCTATGATTTCAAATTTTACTGACAATTCAATTGTTATGACCTATTCTTAAGGTACACTCCTTTGGTATATCCTGTCCAATTTCCATCCTTATTCCGGTTTTCACTGTTATGAAAAGAGATGCAACTCTACGTCTAATTACCAACTCCTCCAAATTTGTCAAAGATCATTGAAGCATCTTCCACTGGTAAAATTTTGAATGAAATTTCTTTCAACTACAAATAAGGCTCCCACGACTCTTTATCCTGTCTGTTGTTTTTCTTCATTGTTTTGTGAGTTTGTACAATTAAAAGTCATATGTTTGTATTGTTTATACGGCCTTTATCATCAATCCTTGTACTCATAATTTTTTTTTTCCCTGGATTTTTTATTATATAAATATCAAGAATATCCATTTACAGACATATTCTTATACTACATTTCCATCAATATTATTCCAATTTATACTACATAAAAATATGTTTTATGTATTGATCCATTCTTTCTAACAAATCACATTCCATTAAATTTTTCCTTGCTGAACAGAGAGCATATTCATAATACTTTTTTTGGAAAAAGGTCTTTAAAATTAACAGCAATTAGGAATTTCCTTTTCACTAGGCGAACATTATATATACACCTTTTTGTTAAGAGTAAATTAAACCTAACATTTTTTTTGGGGTTTTTTTCTTATACATAATCCAATTTTCCCAAGAGATAATTATGGTTGTTCGTTAAATACCAATTTACCGCCAGAAAATTATTTCTAGTTTCGTTTCTATATATTTCCAAAATACCTTTAACTGATTGCATGAAACCATAGATAGTTAACGTTTCACTTTATTTCCACCAAAGTACAACCATATTACAGTTGGTACTATTCATCTTCTTGAACAAATCATTTGTGGCCTATACGGTGCAGAAACGATATTGAATAACCACTTCAAAGATACTCTTGTGAACATTTGAAATGAAACTTAAAAATATTTTCCAAGTGTTTAGGTGAAGGAATCGAGGCAAGAAATTAGAAAATGGGGAAGGAGAATGGCGATCCGATCGGGAAGCCGGAGGGGAACTCTCCCCCGATGCTTCTTTGCCTCTGTCTTTATTCCCCTCCTTTACCCAGATAGTCAGATTTCTTCATCAGTAATCACTTGGGACTTCATAGAACTGATTTTAACAACACCCCTTTTCTTTCTTTCACAATTTGTTGAAGATGAATGGGTAATCTCTGCCTTATTATACAACAAATAGTTTTTGCTTATCAAACAACCTTTTCCATTCAGTTTTTATAGATTCATTAAACCATAAATTCTAAGAAATATTCGTTTTTCTAATATGTACTTTTTTTCAACAAATTCTTCATATAATAAAATTAACCGTTTTCCCCCGTTATTAAATCATTGATACATTTTACTTTTTACTCCATTTCTTTCTTTCCCATTTCTATTAATGTATAGGATTATTACCGACTTTAATCAATTAATTGTTCCACAATATGCACGACTGTAGAAAATTCTTTTTGAGTTACAGATTCATGCCTTTGAGTATATTTTATCCATCTTCAAAACATCTTTCTTTCGAGAACTCGTTTTGTACATTTTGAGTATCAAATGGGTAAAATGAACAATCCGTTATCTAAACGTATTTAAAATCGTTTGGAACAAATTCATATAATAAAGTAGAAATTCCAATTGTGCCATAGTCATTATCCAACTTATTTTTAGAGAACTCGCATGAGAGCTCAAAATCTACATTTTGGATTCCTCCAGTTTCATATTCCCCGGTAAGTATATTCCGTCAATTCTGTCTTGGTTTTTAATCCATTAAATTTGAAAAAAAGCTTATTATACTTGAGATAAATTCCATCCTGGGATTTGGGAGTGCTAAACAATATGATTCAATTTTGGGTAGCATAAATTGACTTTACAACTACAGTTTTAATTATTACCAAGAACTGTAAGTGTCGTTTTGGACCAATGTTTCATTTGTTTTTTTTTAACTACTCTAGAGCTTTTTGGTAATTTAATCTGGCATTCATCAGTAAGATTTACAGAAAAGGTGATTCCAAGTAATTGAAATTGTTGGGAAAAAGACCAATTCAAACGTCCTTCTTAAACTTGTCCTCTGCAATTTTTCTTACTTCTAATCCAAAACTGGTTACCCCGTTTTATCTAAATTCGTTTAAACCAGAATTCCTTGCAAGTGTCTATAACATCTAAAGCGGTTTTAAAAGACCGATTTGAACCCTCTAATACAATGGTCGTATCATCGGCATATTGTACTAATTTGTATTCAAAATTTTCTTCTATTTATTATAAACCTTTTATACAAAATACTTTCAACTTTCCTCCTGATTTATTAAAATTGTCAAAACTGACAAACATAGCAAAAATAGGTAAGGATACAGAGGATCTCCCTGTCTTACTCCACGTTCCTATTGAAAGAAAGGCGACGGCTTTCCGTTACTAATACAGATATGAGATATTTTTTATAAAATGTATTTCCCCATTAATAATATTTGGGCCGAAGCGTATAATTTAAACCTTATTCAAAATGAGAAGAACCAGTATAACGCTTTTTTCACAATCAATTAGGAAAGTAACCTGGATTTTTTTTCATTTCTTCTGTATAAACATAATATCATATATATCCCGTATAGCTTCACCTATAAACCGACCTGAAAGAAAACCCTTTGTTCAGGCAGAAGTCGGTAAATTTTTTTTAATTCTTTAGCAATGCAAATGGAAGCAATTTTATAAGAGATATTTTAGCAGGGTAATAGGTCTCAAGTTTTTTTATGCATGTACGAGGCTTATTACCTTTTAGTATTAACACAATGCATCCCTGTTTTGTGTCACCGATAGGTCCTTCATATCACAGCATAGTTGATTATCGCTCTAACAACCCCCACAAAGCCGATTCTTTTTCAAAGCAATTTAAAGAATTCTGTCGTGAAACCATCGGAACCTGGAGACTTGGTTTCGTTCATTTTTTTAAATAAGCTCTTTACAGCTTCCGGGTATGTATGTATCCTTCTATTGATCAGATTGAGAATCGACAATTGTTTGATACCACCTTCCTTTAATACATGTTGCGGCAATTCTACCCCTCCAATCATTATCTTTATTTAGTGTACAACAAATTTTTTATAAAAATCTAGGACGACTCTCTCATACCTTTTCATCTTTACATTCTTCACCTTTGAGTCATTTAAACACTTGTTATTCATTTTGACACGTGATTTTGTTTTTTCTAAGTTTAAAAGTATTGTTGGTTTCGTCTCCTTCTTCTATCCACGCTGATCTTGCTCTTGTCAAAACTACCAACAAATTTTCTCTTTTCCTAATGACTTCTAATTCTTTCTTTTTTCTTCAATTTGTCTAAAATAAATTATCCGTATTCAAACTCTCCCTTCTAATTGTTTTTCCAATTTTTGTATTTCATCATTATCTTTTTTTTCTTATCATGTCGCTTTTCTTTTTTTTTCTTGCAGCATATTTAATGTTATGTACCACGTATTTCCCTAAGAAGGGTTTCAAAAAAGAGTTGATCTGTCATTGATACTAACTCAAATTTGATCAATAGATTGTTTTTAATGCGTTCTGCTGGTAAGTAAGTGACTTGCCGCGTATCTATCCTTAATTTTCGTCATCTTAGCTTTCACTCTTTTAAATTAAAAACATAACTCTCCATCTTTTAAAAGGGAGGTATTAAATTTCCAAAAAACTTCGACCCTTTCTTAATATTAGAGAAACATAAATTGAGTTTAATTATGAATGGTCGTAGGGTAAAACAACGGCCAAGATCACACAGGACTATTACATATTTAACAATTCGTGTGAGACTAAAAAGTAGTCTAATTATTTGACTGCTTGAAGGTTGGTTCTTCGCCAAGGGTATCTTTTGTAGGTCTGGGTTAGCAGCTCTCCAAGGGTCTTACCAAATTTATTTTATTCATTAAAATCCAATAATTTTTGGTCTTGCTCTAGGGTTATTTATTTATCTTCATAAGGAAGGTACCCAGTTGAAAATCTTGCCACAATTTCCAATCACCACATAATATTGCTAGTGCATCTATCAAATCTTTCTAGTATATTCTGAAGTTTGTCAATAAAGTTAGGGCCAATCTGTGTTTGGACCATTAAGTGATATGAGAGTTAAACCATATCCTTGTATCTCTAATCTAATGCTAAAAAATTTACCAGCGTATCTACTTTGCGTTTATTGAACTTTGTATTCTAGGTTTTTAGAGAGAGATATTAAAATTGCAATTTAATACCTCTTGAATTATATATATCAATTTTAATGATATTAACTAGCAGTTTGCCAAACGGTAAATTAAACTGCTTAATTCAGTATGGTACTCTGTAAAGTATATGTGCATGTGTTCATGAATTCGCCCCCTTTTGCGTTAAATGCCTTTTTATTCAAGTATGTCACCAATTGAGGTTCAAAACTCAGATATATTTCCACTTGAACTTCACTGAAATGTACAAAAAGTATATATTGGTCAAAGCCAAAAAGCTGTAAGGGAATCTAATATGTGAATTGCACTCAGTAATATAGGTGACCTTGAAAATATAAGGGTGATGTGATGTGATGTTTGATGAAACATTTATTTTTTGATCAAACTGAACATAACACTTTCTGCCAATGCAAAATTTTCAGGGTGTCATTAGAAATCTTCTTATTACTCACATAATTTGGTGCAAGAACCGGATTTTATTTGGGGCCTAACAGAGGGGGGTAAAGTATTACATTAATGTACAGCGTTTTTAAGGTTTTAGGGTGTTTCCAAAAAACATATTCGTTGTTAACAATTTTAAAACCATTTTTAATTTTAAAAAAATATCTTCTTACCCTTCTACACAAATATAGTTGCAGTTTGAAATTCCTCATCAATTTCCTTTTCAGAATATGTCTACATTGACCGTCTAGGGTTAGTTTGAATTAAAAAAGTTACAGCAAAAAATTGTCGTTTGCTGTTCTTTGTATGTGTTTTTCCTATACTCTTAACATTTGTGGATATAGGAAGGCAAACGGCATATCAGAATAAAATGGGCCATAAGTCCAATTAGAATCTAAACACACACAAATGTTTAATCATTAAAATGTTAGTGGAATGTTTTAGCTTTCAATTTAGTACCAAATTTATAGCCAAATACACCAGATTGACGAAAAAATTTCTAAAATTTCTGCAAAAATGTTAATAAATTAACAAATTCCCATAGAGTTTCTATAGGGCGGCGCCGCTTCCGGTGGCGCCCTTCTGCACCAACCTGGCTTCAAACTTTAAATGCTGATCTTGGACCTCACTATAAGCTTAGACCAATGAACATTTGCAGGCCTATATCATATAAATACAGCTTTAAAAATGACACTAATTTGTTGGGATAGTTGTGGTGTTTTGAAAAAATAAAATCAAACAAAACAGCCATGAAAACCAAAAAAAAGTAACAGCACACCCTTTTTGGGAGGCGAGTTCAAAACGTCGTGACCAGGTGAATATGTATTTCTATCAAGTGGTCTAGATATGAACCATTGATAGAAAAAACAAACAACCAGAACCACCTGAAATCAAATGAGTTGGTTGCATCAAACACTATGACAGAGTAATGACCGACAACATTCCTTATTAACTTGTCAAAGACAGTCGGGCTTTGAATTGTCTAATATTTAAGGTGTATTTTTTAAAAAACTTTAAAAACCGAAACCAAGTATGGTCAATTGAAAACCAAAATTATTTTACAAAATTTCAGTCAATTCGGCTGTGCGTTTTGATGCGAAAAATGTTTGTATTACGCGTCCCCCATAGGCCACGGTGTGTAATTTATGTTTAGGACAGAAGAAATACAAAATTACGGATTTCTTTCTAGAGTAGATCTGAATTTGCAATAAGATTAAGCCAACATATATACTTAGGACAACGGTTCAGATGCTATATATAACCAGAGCATCAAATGATGCAGTGGCCTATTAATAGCTTTATTTAAAGAAATTTTGCATCATAAAAGATAAATGACTTCCTCGCCGATCCTGCCTGATCACCCGACCCCTCCCATGAATGGCACCAACCCGTGACATGAGGTAACAAGGTCACATGAAGTCACAAAAATCACCTCACCCCGTCCCCTCCCCAATGCACACTTACCTGCTCCCTCCTGATTTTCGCAACCCAACACTGACGAGAAACGAGGAAAAAATACCACGAAAAGAAGCCAGAAAATTTCACAGGCTTCAACCCAACACACGAAACCGTCCACTAAAACACCACGGGCCCGCCGAAACCACCCCACCTGCACGCCACCCCATCCCCACCTTTCTCCCTCCCCCAAATCCACCTTTCCCCAACACATCACCTTTCCTCTCCCTAACACCCCCCGCCTGCCCCATGACCATGGGTCACTAGGGTTCAGGGGTCACTGGAGGTCAATCGGTTCACCGAGGTAATGGGTCACGAAGGTCACACAGGGTCACCGGTCACCTGGGGTCACCAAGGGTACATGGGGTCACCAAAGTCAAATGGAGTCACTAAGGCCATGAGGCCCACCATGGTCAAATGAGGTCAATCCACCAGTTCTACCTGATGCACCTTCCCGCTCTGCCTGATCTGACCCGACCCCTCCCCAATGCAAATGGCACCAAAGTTCACATGAGGTTACCAAGGTCCACAGAGGTCACACATCCACCACCCACCTCCCCGATTTTGCACCCTCCCAACAAACTATCTATAACGCCCCCCTCCCCAATGCACATTTAACCCTTCCCCGTATCGCCCCCCACCCGAACCCTCACCGACGCACTCCACCACCTCCCAACACCAGAACCTTCCCCCCCAAAACCCCACCCTGTTCCATCCTAAAACACCCACCACTTACTTCCCTCCTTCCCACAAACACCCCACCTTCCTCCTATTCCCCATGAAATGGGTCATGAAGGTCACATGGATACTGGGTCACATGGGCTCACCGAGGCCACATGGGTCACCGAGGTCACATGGCGTACCGAGGTCACTGGGTCGCCGAGGTAACCTGGGGTCACCAAGGTCAACTGGGGTCACCAAGGTCAACTGGGTCACCTAAGGGTTCAACTGGTGGTCACCAAGGTAACATGGGGTCACCAAGGTCCATGGGGTCACCGAAGGATAGGGTCACAAGGTCATTATGGGGTCACCAAGGTCACATGGGGTACCAATGTCAAATGGGGTCACCAATGTCACATGGGAGTCACCAAGGTCACATGGGTCACCAACGGTCACATGGAGTCACCAAAGTCACATGAGGTCACCAAGGGGCAATGAGGTCAATTCCACCCACCCATTCCCCTAACTGATGCACCGACCCGCTCTGCCCGATGCACCCCGACCCTCCCCCGGAAGGCACCAAAGGTGACATGAGGTCACAAGATCACCTTACCCCCCCGATGGTGGCACCCGGCCCAACTATCGACCACGACCCTTCCAAAGCCACCTTCCCCTTCCCACTTCCCCGATGCTTGCACCCCACCTGACCCCTCACCTACACACTCTCGACGCACTCCACCTCCCCAACACCCCAACCTTCACCAACACACCCCACCTTTTCTCCTCCCCAACAACAGCCTTCTCCTCCTAACACCGGCATTCCTCCTCCATATGATTCACACACAAGATGTCTGGCTTGTCGTTTTTGTGTGAAGGAATTTGTATATCCGATGTATTGTTTAAGCGATTCAGCAAATTATGATATTAATTAGTATTTGGCATTCCTAAGCAGCATGTATCACAATTTTGAAATGGCAAGAAGATGCGCACTAATGGGTTTAATGCAGTTGAAAATTTTGCATATCGAATGTGACTGTTTCAAAATATTAGTGATTACGCAGATTGTTTGCATATTAATTA
>JAMKCH010034002.1:0-23179 GCA_023653785.1 Ophioderma brevispina | reverse complement strand
TTGGCAACAATTTCATAAGATATATTATTTCCTAACAGAATGTTAAATTTGTGTGAATATCTTCCTTTAGTTTACACCCATGGGTCCCAAAGTCCCATTTTGATGAAGAAAATTGGGCAAACAATATAGATAGATTATTTCTAAAAGGACTGTAAATTGTGTGAATATCTTCCTTTAGTTTACACCCATGGGTCCCAAAGTCCCATTTTGCATGAAGAAAAATCGGCCAAACCCAACTTAAGAAAAACAGAGGTAACATGTTTCCCCTTGACTCCTGCCGTTCCTAGAGGGGGTGTAGGGGGTGTGACACCCTCCAATTTACAGTACTCATTTGGCAAAATGTTAACTTGACAGCAAATCGGTATTAATGTAAAATAGATGTAGGTAGAATGTTTTAATGAATGAAATATTTTGTTACTGATTTTGACAGAAGATACTTCTTCCGATTGCTAATATGCAGTATAACTGTAATGATATTGGACCTCACCCCTCCTCAGATTTTGAACCGACCCGGTAAAATATTGCTAAAAGCTTTTTTTTTTCCACTGGCTGTGCTTCCAACCGAGTATACCCCAGCTAACCTCGCTACGCCGTCGCCCGCAAATTTTGTGGGATTGTGTCGGCAAATGGAGAGTTTTGCCGGCAACACCACCCATTGATAATGGTCTGGGAACGCCCCTGCCTGGCACCCTTGCAATTTCAGTACATCATTTACTGCGAAGGATATTTCTTGGATAAAACGGCCAAAAGTAGGTCAAGGTTTCCCAACTTTATTCCCTGCAACCCTCTTTTTAAATGATTATCACAGGGCGACCCCCCCCCCCTCGCCCATCCCCCTCGCCCCCGATAACTTTTTTCAAACAACAAAACAACCCCTAACGCTTGTTACGCGTTTGGCCCAAATCTAACAAGCAGTGTTCCTCACAAAAAGACGGTTTAAACATTGGTAAATTGGACCAGGAGCACCTTTGCTTTTATGAAATCTTCTACTTTTTTTTTTAAATGAAATTTGAGTTCTTTAAAATTTAGCTTCGCAACCCCTTTCTCATTTTGCCCTCAAAGACCCCCCCCCAAAAGGGTCTCACCCCCAGGTTGGAAACAGACTGCTTTGAGGTTAGGGGCTGAAAGATAGTCATAGCGTCCACGAATGCTGTTCAAATTCTTTTAAAATGTAAATGGTGCTCATTTTTGGTTGATTGGCATACATTGAGACCATATTCAAAATAGAATTCCAATTTTTTATTTTTATTTTTCATTTTCCATAGGCCCTATGAGGGTCTGAAAACTTCACATACCACATACAGGGGGATTACCATAAACCAAATTAATTTTTTAAATACCCCTAATTAACCTTCATATTTTAAGACACAGTACATAAAGTTGTATATATTATGTCCTCTCCTAATCATTTTGCTGCCTTTCACAAGATTCTTACCTTCCGATTATGTGGTGTTCTGACATCTTTTAGTAGAGACTTTGTAATCTGGTTGTTATGATACGTCAAGATCAACCCAGATAAGGCATATTACCAATAACACTCAAATCTGTGACAATTGAGAAAGCAATATATGAAAACCATTTTTTAGTGATTTGGGCATAAAATCATTTATGAACATAATCGTCCTAAAACAAAAGTGATTTCCTTCCGCACTGGCCATGATGACCCACGTGGTGAACCGTTTTTACTAGCCTATATCGCCACGAGCGGTATGTGGAACTAGCGACGCGCACAGATTTTCCGCCTGCGTAGTTGACTTCTTTGTGGTATGCGTTACGTTAGTAACAGGCTCAGTGGTCGTGTTGTAGAACGGCAATTTTTTCGTTTATTTAAATTGTCAAAAGTGGTGAATTTAAGGCTAATGCACCCAAACTGACCAGATCGAAATGGTCCTTCTGGAGATGGCTTTAAAAAACAAACTCGAAGTGACCGTTTTTATTACGTTGTACTAAGCCCCGCTTAGAATTAACCACAACAACTGGGGGGTGACCACCTAGTATGACAAACTCCCAAAACACTCCAGCTGCCACCAGCAACCTTTACACAGGGAGCATGTGGGTTTATTTCATAAGCATGTCAGTATGTTCACCTTACTGAAATGCCCAAGCTTTGTGGTTGGTACATTGTTTGTGACCCCACTTTGTCAACTCCCAGTTGAATTCAGCAGCCTTTGAACGTAATCAAGTGCAGGTGATACTGTACTTATTCCGTCAATGCTTGTGAATTCAACTGGAGCATAAAAGTGTGGTCACAAATGTACCCAAACCCAGCTTTGTCATACTGTTGTGTGGCAATTCATTATAAAATGGTGCAGTAGACCGGCTTATTTTTGTACTTTCTTAGAAACTTTCAAATTTAAAATATTTTTCCATAGATCACTAGCTGGTAACATTTTAAATAATTGATCATAATGTTGCACATTAATTTTAAGTGAAATAGTACCAAAATGAGAGTAAACATTTTGGGAAAAATTGTACACATTCAGAATACCTCCTGTTCAAATTCATTCAGAGAGTTTAATTTTTCTTTAATTTAAAAGTGTTGATACTGACCTGCTACTTTATTGTAAGGCATCTCCAGTAACTTGTATATAACTGTATTTTCCCAGGACAACTGATATCACCAAATTTATACCCCTTACAGTACAAATAACATTACTTGTATAGTGAATAATGTAACTAATCTAATGAACTATAAATTAACATGTTTGTAACATGTTTTATAACAATGGTAATGCTTTCTTTTTCTTAAGGCGACGTTTTCCGATGGTCTTTGGGACCCCCCTGATTAACCGGAAGTATATCGTTTTGATATCAAATGAAGGCCGTATTTTCACTCTTTGTCTGTAAAACAATATCGGTAATTAGTGCAGGCCGAAATAACCATTTTCACGCAAAAATTAAGGGAAAAATAATGATAACCTGAATAAGAATGAGAATAAAAGACAGAATTTCCTCTTGTTGTATCGAATAGCGGGCTCATATTTGATAGGAAGGTCCAAATATTTTTGCGTGGTGGACAGCACGGTTTATTCTCTGAAATATGGGTCGCGATTACGCCTTGAATGCCATGATGCCCAAAACTTACGTTTCTTTTTTTGGCGTGTGTCACCACCACTCTATAGTCGCACACGATAAAAAATTATGCGGAGAGAGACAGGACGCGCGCATGTTTGTAAAGACCGTTAAACAACGTATGTTTTAGTGAAGAAATTGACAGTTTTTTTCAGTTATTATTTCATTGGGTAATAGAAGAATAGAAATAAAGGGGCGATGTCATGTGTTGGGCGCATAATGTGTCCTCGGCAAGTAAAAACATTTGACATGGTCTCGGCTTTTGCCTCGCCCATTATCCATGTTTTTACTGCCTCGGACACATTATTCTGCATAAACATGAACATTCTTACCCTTTGATTTCTTAATATAAGGACGACAAAGTAGTTCTATTATGACCAATGCATTGTGGTGCATCAATATCATTCCTTAATGTAAACTGGTGAAAAAAACATGATATTGAGGTATATTATTTCAAGAAGTGGTGTTATTAATTACAAAAAGTAAGGATACTATCAAGAACTAGCTTGGTCAGAGTATGGAATGGTTGCAAGATCCTCCATGGTCACAAGGGGTTAAAAATAAATTCAGTTCCGGTCAAAGACCAAAGTTACAAAAATGTTGAAACATCCCATCTGCTTGGGCAAAATTTCATAACAGATATAATTCCTAACAGAATGTTAAATTGTGTGAATATCTTCCTTTAGTTTACACCCATGGGTCCCAAAGTCCCATTTTGATGAAGCTAAAGAAAATTGGGAAACAATTTAGAAGAATATTATTTCCTAAAAGAATGTTAAATTGTGTGCATATCTTCCTTTAGTTTATTACCCAGGGTCCCAAGAGGTCCCATTTTGTGAGAAGAAAATCGCCCCAACTTAATAAAACAGAGGTAACATGTTTCCCCTTGACTCGGCGTTCATAGAGGGGGTGTGTTAGGGGGTGTGGACACCCTCCAATTTACAGTACTCATTTGGCAAAATTTAACTGACAGCAAAATCGTATTAATGTTGTAAAATAGATGTAGGTAGGAATGTTTTAATGGATGAAATATTTGTTACCTGATTTTGACAGAAGATACTTCTTCGATTGCTATATGCAGTTATAACTGTAAGATATTGGACCTCACCCCTCTCACGATTTGAACGACGGAAAAAGATTGCTGAAAAACTTTTGTTCCAGCTGGCTGTGCTCACCGAGTATTACCCGGCTCGTACGCCCGCCAGCAAATTGGGATGTGTCGGCAAATGGCGAGTTTTGCCGGCAACACCACCCATTGATAATGGTCTGGGAACGCCCCTGCCTGGCACCCTTGCAATTTCCGTACATCATTTATGCGAAAGGAATTTCTGGATAAAAAACGGCCAAAAGTAGGGTCAAGGTTTCCAAACCTTTATTCCCTGTGAACCCTCTTTTTAAAGGTTATAACAGGGCGGCCCCCCCCCCTAGCCCGATACTTACAAACACCCTACGCTTGTTACTCGGTATTGCCCCCAAATCTAAAGCCCGTTTGTTTTAACAAAAAGGACGGTTTAAACATTGGTAAATTGACAGGAGCACCTGGGCTTGTATGAAATCTTTCTCTTTTTTTTTTAAATGAAAAGTTTGAGATTCTTTAAAAGTTTAGCTTCGCAACCCCTTTCTCATTTGCTCACGACCACCAAAAGGGTCGCAACCCCCAGGTGAGGAAACACTGCTTAGGGGCTGAAAGATAGTCATAGCGTCCACGAATGCTGTTCAAATCTTTTAAAAATGTTAAAGGGTTGGCTATTTTTGGTGAGGGGAATACTGGGACCATATTCAAAATAGAATGCCAAAATTTTTTTATTTTTATTTTTTAGTTTCCATAGGCCCTATGAGGGTCGAAAACTTCACATACCACATTCAGGGGGATTACATAAACCCAAATTAATTTTTTACCTTCATATTTTAAGACACAGTACAGTACAATAAGTGTATTATTTATGTCCTCTCCTATCATTATGCTGCCTTTCACAAGATTCTTTACCTTCAGTTATGTGGTGGGTTTGACATATTTTAGATTTGTATATGGTTGTTAGTAGTCAAGCGCAACCAGATAAGGCATATTACCAAAACACTCAATCTGTGACAATGTGAGGAAAGCAATATATGAACCATTTAGGGATTTGGGCAGAAAATCAGGGGTTTGAACCAATATTCTCTAAAAACACAAGTGATTCCGCACTGGCCATGATGACCCCGTGTGGACGTTTAATAGCCTATGACGCCACGAGCGTCATGTGGAACACTAGCGACGCGCACAGATTTTCCGCCTGCGTAGTTGACTTCTGTTGTAGCCGTTACGGTAGTAAACAGGCTCGTGGTTCGTGTTGTAGAACGGCAATTTTTTCTTTATTTAAATTGTAAAAGTTATAAAAGTTGGTGAATTTTAAGGATTAAAATGACCCAACTGACCAGAGCGAAATGGTCCTTCTGGAGTTGGCTTTAACTCGGAGTGGCCGTGTGTAGACGTTGTACTAGCCGCTTAGAAGTAACCAACACAACGGGGGGACAACCTAGTATGCAAAACTCCAAACATCCAGCGCCACCTAGCAACCTTACACAGGAGCATGTGGTTATTTCATAAGCAGTCAGTATGTCACCTACTGAAATGCCCAGCTTTGTGGTTGGTACATTGGGTGACCCACGTTGTCAGCCCCAGTTGAATTCAGCAGCTGACGGAATTAAAGTGCAGGGGATACTGTACTTTATTCCGTTCAAGGGTTGACTGAATTCAACTGGGAGCAGAAAAAGTGGGGTCACAAAATGTACCAACCCCAGCTTTGTCAGTACTGTTGTGTGGCAATTCATTATAAAATGGTGCAGGAGACAGGCTTATTTTTGTACTTTCTTAGACTTTCAAATTTAAAATATTTATTACACTAGATCACTAGCTGGTACAATTTTAAAATAATTGATCATATTACACATTAATTTTAAGTGAAATAGTACCAAATGAGAGTAAACATTTTGGAAAATTGTACACTTCAGAATACCTCCTGTTCAAATTCATTCAGAGAGTTTAATTTTTCTTTAATTTAAAAGTGTTGATACTGACCTGCTACTTTATTGTAAGGCATCTCCAGTACTTGTATATAACTGTAGTTTTCCAGGACACTGATATCCACAAAATTATACCCCTATAAGTACAAATACATTAAGTGGATAAGTGAATAAATGTAACTAATCTAATGAACTATAAATTGCATGTTTGTAACATGTTATTATACAATGGTACGCTTCTTTTTCTTAAAGGCGCGTGTTCCGATCGTCTTTGGGACCCCCCCTGATTTACCCGGAAGTAGTATCGATTTTGATATCAAATGAAAGGCCGTATTTCTCTCATTGTCGTCCTGAAATTGAGCCCTCAAATCCATTTCATTCCCAAAATATAAACAAAAAACCACAGTTTTAGTGGTTAACCATCAATATTAGCACAGTATTGAATTGGGCTTTGCAACATACATTATTGCGTCTACCATCAAACCGCAAGTTTGTTTCCCATGGTACTTGATGGGGTGTATGTGCAAGTGCCAGGCTCTCATATCAAGTAGAGAACACAATACACATAAATCGGAACAAGAACCTTTAATGTTTCTTTTTTCAGTTTTTTCTAAAAATATTGATCTTTTTACAGTACAGCTACTGTTTGATTCACTCCCCACCCACTCTCATTCGACATTTTTCTATTGAGCAATATTTTCTGGATCGATCCGGTAAAGGGATTCACCCGTTTTAATAGAAAATTGCCTTCTCTGCTATTTAATACTTTTTAAACAGGGAATACTCTCCAGTTAAAATCCTTCCTTCGGGAAGACTTTTTTCCAGGATGGATCCCCCCATTGAAAAAGGCCTCTTCTTCCCTCATTTCTTCTTTCTGCCTCAGTGCGCATGCATAGAGACCCAGAAATTGGCAGGGTCATTGAGGCACTCGGCCATGCTTACGATTTTAGATCAACAACATGCACAGGATGTAACACAGGTCTATGGGGCACAAATTTTGGATATTCACAGGGAAAAGTTTTTTGATCTGAAGTCGAAATTTTAAACGCACATAGAAATTACATTAGCTACTGCCTGTCTTTAAGACAACAGATTCAATCCAACCACTTGCAGGCTTATGGTTAATAGTCGTGGAGAATAGGTGACCAATTTGCGCTTCTGACGTAATTTGATGGTGCATAACAATGTCAGCGGAATAATGATCGTGAACAGTTGAAGCTAATTAAAACAAAAAGTTTACTTACATGAAATTAAAGCTATTAAAAAAAAAAAAAAAAAAAAATAAGGCATTTTTTGACATTTAAACAATATTTTGTTTGAACCTGCCCGCCCATAGTAACACACCAAACCAATCCCCGTCCGACGTCACACTGAATTGACAAACCTTGACATACGTGGCAATTGGCGCTAACTATAAGCACATCCCTGGCCCATAACGAAAATACCAAAATATGAATTTTGATTATTTTTTTAATGTTTCGGATCTAGCATAATCGCTGCTTATCCCTGTATATCAACCTTCTTAAGATCATCCTTCCCTTCCACTGATCATTGCCAGGAAGTTTAAGTTTCAAATAAAGACCTACTTTCAAATGGGGAAACTTTCACAAAATTACTAACCTTTGACTAAAATGCCAGCCATAGAGTGATTTAATACACTATCCAGTGGATTTGCTAAATCAGACATCGAAAAAATCATCAAAAGATCAGATTTTTGGCAGTATGTAACAAGTACAGTATCCTCAACATCCCTGCAAATGATATGACCAGATGCACCTATAAGGACATAATCAGAACTTTTTATTCATTACTGTCCGTTTCGGAACCTTACTACAACACGTAATTGAATTTGGAATCGAATCAAGGAACACTGCCTTTTTTCTTCCTTTCTGTCAATTCTACAGGTGAAAGGTACCTTGGATAATTTCTACAGACTTATCCTTCACTTGAAGCTATTCCTGCAATTTTCTAATATTTTTTCAAATCACTAAATATTTCTTTAAGCTCAGTCTGCTCCGAGCAGCTCGGGGGCAAGGCCAAAAATCGTCATCTGATCGTTAAGTTTAGGCCACTCTGTAGACTTATTCACTCTATACACATACTCACAGGCAAAGTAAGATGTAATATACCCAACTGGTTTCCATCAGCCGACCTGCCAAGGTAGACAATCCCGATGACACAATGCCATCGGTAAGACTGCTATCAGTCCCATCCTGAAACAAGAAATCACATATCCTCTCATTAATAAGTGGCCAATTCAGTTGTCCTCCCTCGAAAAGTGGGACAAAAATGCAATTATTATATTCCATTTCAATCATCCCGGGGGACCATGTAAAATTTCACCCCGACCCTGGACCCCTAGGTTTTGGTATGCCACAGAGGCAGAAGCAAGGCCGATGTGATGTAGTTTTCTTTAATAAAGTATAACTTTACTTCACTACTTTCTGCATAGCCACTTCTTCATCTCTGATTCAACCTGACGGCCATTATTATTAGTCGCTGACGCTGAGGATTACTGTTGCTGCTGCGCTTGTTCAAGTTGGTCGTCCGTTCCCATGATTGAAGTTTTTAGTTTTTGTCTTCTTTGGTTCTGACAATATCCACTAATAGGTCGCACCTCAGAAATCACCTTAACTTGCTTTAAAAACGACTGAGCACCAACAATAAAGCAAAAAAACACTTTTTCAGTGTCAAAGTTCAACAGACACTACAGCCCTTTATCAAGAAAATGGTAACAATGGCAAAAACCAATTTTTTTTCAATATGAATGCTCAACATAAGCAAGTCGTGTAATGCTCATAGGTTAAAGAAAAAGACCAGGCGTTTCCACTTTTTTGATTTCTTCATTTGCTTGTTCAATCGAGAGACAACGCCAGTTTTACTTACTGCGAACACAAAATTCAAGTTTGTGCCCTTTCTGGTTGAGTGAAAACGGTGAAGAATTAGTTAAAAAAGATATTTATGTGAAGGGGATCGCCCCTCCTGCTGGTTATGTGCCCACTGTTTTTGTAATTCCTAGCACCTTGAATTTACATGTAATTCTGTGGTAGTAGTGTGTTTGATGACCATTGAAAAAAAAACACTTATGCCCAAAGATTTCAGTTGATTCGGGTGCTTTATTTTCTGGCAAAACCAATTGAGAGTCTCTCTCGCTCCCTTTGACATTACATTGCAGGGTGGAACTTGAAATGAAACTATGCCAAACTTCTCTTTACCATGTTTACCTTGACATAATACAACCACCACATTATCCGGTAGCGGTGTTTCCCGTAACCTGACGGCACGTTTTCATAAGGTTGTTTGAATTCATAAACTAGTCGGTAAAATACCCTCATTAGTGTACATTCACAGATCCACTCCAACAATAAAAAAATTTTTGACCCTCAATTTTCAACAAATAAAATTTTGACTCTTGACAATTTTGACCTCATTGAATTGAGTGAAATTACTGTGTCCACTCCTATAGCAATTATGCACCCCATGAAAAAGTTTACATTTTTTCCTGCCTGGTATCAACCAAAACTGATTGACATTTAATTTTTGGAACATACATCACGCTTTGAGCTCACTTCCCCTGTTCTGCCGGTATGCGGTATATACTCAAAGTTGTTTCTGATACATTTAAGTCACACCTTTGTCTCCAGCAATGCCCAGCGCAAAACTATGTATGTACGGCCAAGGGAATTTGATTCTTAGTTTCCTGTTGAAGCGTGCCACAGATTTGCACTGTGGCAAATATTTCATTTATTTTTAAAAAATTGTTTTTCTGCAAACAAATTTTCAGTAGCGTCAAATATTCAAGCATCCCTCCCGGTTCATTTTAAGCAGCAGGTTCCTTGGAGTGTCAACAAATATTACCATAAATAATTAATTTCCTCCAGATTTTTGTCCCACTTGTCATAATACTTGGTGTAAAAATGCTTGAACTGATTTTTAAACTTTTGAAGAAATAATAAACCTGCAAATACCCCTGTTTTGTTAACCCTTTGAACTCTGAATATTTTATGTGATACAATAGCTGCCTACTGGATTAATTTGCATATGAATAGGAAATGGGGCATATGCTTTTCTACTTGAATTTTATCAATTTTCTAAATGAATTAGAAAAAATAGGTTATGTAGATAAAATGAAGACAACATCACAAGCTTTTGTTTGGTACCACTTTTTTTGCTTTCGGATGATCTCCTGACCTCGTCCTCGTCATACAGTCTATCCAGCGGATAGGAACGATCAGAAAAAAATAGAAATTTATCAACAACATTCAAAATGATGTTGGTATTAAAGAATATATATTTTGTAGTAGTAGTAGAGGTTGCTTACTTAACTCGGATTTAGAAATAACAAAGTTAAGCACAAATGTGTCCCCTTAAGTTCACAGACTTCTTTTTTAGCACAGGAAAATGAGCTCCAAACTTGTGCTCACCGCTGGCACCTGCACTGAACTATGGGCTCACTGAAAGCTGGGCTTTTGTTTTGCGTGGATTACCCTGAACAGGAATACAATTAATTGAGGATTTGTCAACACATGTGGCATGATCAGTGAACAGAGCACAAGTAATAACCTCCACACAGAGTCACAGAATGCGTAATTCACTCATTTTTTTCCCAAGAATTCAAAGAACCTTGAGGTCAACTTGTCAAGAGTCAAAATGGAAAAATGAAGGGGTCACATTGTTTTAACTGAAAATTGAAGTTCAAAATTTGTTCCGTTGTGTTATTTTAACCGCAAGCTTTACACGGAGCCAAAGCATGGCCTTTAACCTCGGGCTTTACTTATAATTAAGCCTTAATTAGTAAAACATTTCATGGCCCTCTAATTGTAAATGATTGGGAATGACCCTTTAATTTCCTAAGATGAATGACCCTTTATTTTCGTAAATGAAGACACTTTAATTGGCAAAGGAATTACATTTAATTGTCGTGAAGAATTACCCTATTAATTGGGTGAATAAAGGACGCTTTTAATTGGTAAATAAATGCATGACCCTTTAATTGGTAATGAATGACCCTTTAATTGGTAATGAAGGAATGACCCTTTAGTTGGTAAAATGAAGGAATGACCCTTTAATTTGGTGAGAAGGAATGACCCTTGAATTGGTAATGAAGGAATGAACCTTTATGGTAAATGAAGGAATGACCCTTAATGGGTAAATGAAGGTGACCCTTTACTGGGTAAATGAAGGAATGACCCGTTAATTGGGTAAATGAAGAATGACCCTTGAATTGTAATGAGGGTGACCCTTTCTTGGTAAATGAAGGAAGCCCCTTTATTGGAATGAATGACCCTTTAATTGTAATAAAGGAAATGTCCTTTAATTGGTGAATGCAGGATACCCTTTACTTTTGAATGGACTGCACCCGTTAATTGGTAAGAAGGAATGACCCTTTAATTTATTGAAATGAAGGAGTGACCCTTTAATTTATGTGTAAATGAGGAGTTACCCTTTAATTGGTAAATGAAGGAGTGACCCTTTTAATTGTAAATTAAGGAATGGCCCTTTAATTTGTGTAAGAAGAAATGACCCTTTAATTGTGAATGAGGAATGACCCTTAATTGGTAAATGAGGAATGACCCTTTAAAATTGAAAGGAAGGAATGACCCTTTAATTGGTCAATGAGGAATGACCTTTAATTGGTAAGTGAAGAATTACCCTTTAATTGGTAAATGAAGAAATGACCTTAATTGGTTAATGAAGGAGTGACCCTTTAAGTTGGTAAAATGAAGGGAAGGCCCCTTTAATTGTAAATGATGACCCTTTAATTGGGTAAATAAAGGAATGTCCCTTTACTTGGTGAATGAAAGGAATGACCCTTAATTGTAAAGGGGAATGCCCTTTAAATTTGTAAATGAAGAAGAGGACCCGTTAATTTATAAAATGAAGGAGTGACCCTTTCATTTGTAAATGAGGAGTGACCCTTTAATTGTAAATGAAGGAGTTACCCTTTAATTGGTAAATGCAGGAATGACCCTATAAATAAATGAATGACCCTTTAATTGGTAAATGAAGGAATTACCCTTATAATTTTGGTAAATGAAGAATGACCCTTTACTTGGTAAATGAAGGATTGAGACCCTTGGTAAATTGGTAAATAAAGTAGTGACCCTTTAATTGGTAAATGAAGGAATACCGCTGTAATAAATAATTGGTAATGAAGGAATGACCCTAATATTGGTAACTGAAGGAATGACCCTTTAATTGGTAAATGAAGGCACTGACCCTTTAATTATAAATGAAGGAATGACTCTTAATTTAAAATTGGTAAATGAAGATGACCCTTTAATTGGTAAATGAAGGAATGACCCTAAAATTGGTAAATGGAGGAATGACCCTTTAATTGGTAAATGAAGAATGACCCTTTAATTTCAATGTTTTTTGAAACGGAAATGGTCCCGTCTGTATCCCTTATCCAGACATAATACCTTACCCACTATATGGGACAATAGTTTTCTTGTAGAAAAATCCCCCCTCCCCCCCCTGCCGCCATATTAAGAAAAATATCCCAATTCCATTTACTTGGGTTTCCCACGGAGATAGCAAAGTCAAGAGGTCCCAGGAGGCCATCAATGGTTGTGTATGACGATGTAATAATCAATTGATGCCTAGATGTCCCTGCATATGGGCGGTGGCACTAAATGATCATGCCCAAGCATCTTATTCACCGTTTGGCAGTTAATGAATCAATTAATGCCTTGGCTTATGCACTGATAGTCACCACATGGGCGGGTCTACTTAATTCACCGTTTGCAGTTAATGCTGAAATAAGCAGAACATACACAATCACTATGAGCTCGTAAATCTCAATTCCTTGGCACAGTCAGTAGCCTTTCATCACTAATGTAATTTAGAAAATACACTCCTGTTTTATTGGGTATGATATATGATACCCAGATTACACAGGTCAAGTTCCATGTCAAATGTATGTACAAGTACAACCCACTGTAACTCGTTTGTAGATGAGCTATTGTAAAACTCATAGTAATGGTAAATGGGTCGGTGACCGCGTGATGAGTACTGAGTTAAAGTATACTGGAGTGATTGATGCTTCACACTACTTCTCGTCTCCCCTTCCCAATGTCGATGTTCTTGTAGCATTCAGCAGACCACAACCGAATTCATTTCAATCGTATTGATCGACCATCTAATTGATGTTAAGACTTAACCTGGTACTTGTGCAGTCAATAGATCAACAATAGGATTTATTGCGATCACCTAGTAAAGTAATTCTTTGTCAGGGATTGTGAATGGCTACTTATTAACTTGCAATATTGAAATTGGTATTTGGAAACTTTTCAAAGCCCACCAGCTTGATTCTTGAAACCTTTGATTTGCAAATATCCGCGAATCAAAATGACTTACGACTACGGAATTTAGAGTATTGGGAAGAAATCCGACTTCGGGGCCGACGTTGAGATGCTTAGGTTCAAAAAGCCGCGGTCAAAATTACTCTCGACAATTTTTCTCGCGGGTCAGAATGATAAGTCAAGAGTCAATGACCTGGAACCTCGGGTCCCTGAAATCCCTGGATTGGCACCGCAATAAAAATGGGTTGTTAAGTGGAATTTATAGATTTAAATGAACCTAGCCACACCACAAAAAAACTACTGCAAGTTAAAATAGAGCTTAATTTACGCCCCCAACGGCAGGGTGTCTGGTTTTTTTACTACCGCGGATCTTGCGGGAGGACCTTATTTTCACCATTTACATGATTACTGTAGTGATTCACTGCTCACCTTGGAAAACTACGCAACAAGGGCTGGCGCAAATTTTAGTTAAATTTTACTCACTATTTCGTATCCCTACAGCTCTGCATTGAACTCTTATCTAAATTTATTCCACAGCACAGTACAAATTAATGTCTCTTCTGCTTTTCTGGTTAAGAAATCTTCCCGATGTCAAACGTATGCACTAGAAAAATCCCGTCGACTGACCCTTCTCGCATAGGTCAGAAGTTAGACATTACTGGCTCCCTGAAACTTTGGTCTCTCACCACTTAACAACTGACATAGTCTGATACACATGATGAAAGCGACGCCCGAGACGCATGGAACCAGCGTAGTCAGAGCCGTGACTTCAGCATTTGTTGATTCGCCCTGTAAGACATTTTTTTAGGGCTTTGAGTTTGAGAAGCTCATTTTTCGTTGGATTTTGACATGAAAGATAAAAAAAATCTGTGATTAGGTGTGAATTATCTCGACTCAGTATATCTCGAGGTATTTACAGAATTCCGTTTCGAGGGCCAATGCTTCAAATATAGGGGGATGGGGGATAAGCCTGCGGGTAAAAAAATTCCGCAGCCTATTTCATTGTACGGTAATGAAATCTAACGCTTTTTGAATACCTTTTACACCATCCCTCGCCCTGCGCTCTCGAGCTGGTTCTGAACTAGCTGACACGTCATAGCCCAGGCTAGTACAGGGAAACCTTTACGTCGTTCTTTTTTGGACATATTTGGTGGTCGGCACGACGTAAAGTAAAGGCCAATAATGCATTGAAAATTGCACTTAGCAATCAAGCACTGTATAAGTTTTATCTTTGCCGACGCAGTGCTGCCGTCGGAAGTCAAATAACACTAGAAAACTAAACCCAATAATGGCCCAAGTTTTTATCAGCACCTATCTTGTACTTGTTATTTATCGCCTGCAATTCTGTTTCGTGCTTCTTCGAGGAAAATAAATATAAGGGTCTGTATTTTGGAGATATTCCTGTCGGGATTCATGCTACCAAAACAAACAGTACACGCTCTGACTTATGTCATGATCGTTATACTTGAAATTGAGGGTGATTCGTAATGTAAATGCAAAAGAGGATAATGAATCGTCTGACATGCCCCGAAATTTCAGTATGACTTCCGTTGTACTAAGCCCAGGCGAAGCCCGGGGCTACGACTAGTGTAAGGATATCGCGGGGGTTTTCCGACCCAAAACCTGTCGGGAAAAAAGTTTTAAAATACTTCACTTACCGACCTCCTATTGATATTTCGGATTCCCTGGGTGTTATTATCACAAATATATAATTATTAGGACAAAAATAAAGCAATACTGAGGCATTATGAAACAGTGTTCTACAAGTTTTCGATGTAGAATTGTATTGTAAGGGAAAATTTTAGTATACTTCAGTGCCTTCAATTTTCTCATTTTGCGCCAGTTATTGACGCCAAACATCCTCGTTAAGTACACTGACATAACTGCACATCCGTTACAAATAAGAATCAGTGACATTTGGTATGGATTTGTAAGTCAAGGTGAGTAAATGTCAGTTTTAAAAATGCGTGATGGACCCCGTAATAGCTACATACTTCATTCTCTGACCTAGTACATGACCACAACCCAATATGGAGTGTCTAGTCAGAGCAACCTCGGACCAGAGAAGATGTAAGGAAGAGGAGGTGTATCGCTTCGAGACTCGCTAGATAAGCTTGTTTTATCATTCAATACCTATTGTATCACGCACTTAACAATCCACTTGAAAGGGCCTTTCCCGGGATCTGTGCGACCGCTCCACACTCGATCGAACGCAATGGTATCGTTACTGGAGGAAATAACAGAGCGTGTACACGTGTAACAGTGTTTCTAGAAGTTATTTTCTAACAAGCGTTTTACCCGTACTTCCGGGTTTGCATACAGTCGTATTTACGTGTCTTCGAAGCGATTGTTTACTCCAAAAAGAGAGGAATATTTCATTGAAAATCCCATCAAAATCGGCCAAATTTTCGATTATTTATGAACGTTTGAAATAGTGAATTCATAGGGCAATTTTGTGATGTATAATTTGACGAATTCGAGGAGATATGTCGTGTTTTTTTCGACCATTTCTCAAGTTCCGATCATTTCCTGTGAATGGAATACGAAGGCGATGGTGCACTTTATCCAAATTCAGCGACCTTTTCGGTGACAAGAAGCGACAAAATTTTTGTAGGAGAGTTAAAATTGGCACTCGTTCGCTATTTGATTTTTGCTTTTTCGGTATCTTGTATGCGCTTACACAAATCTGCACAAATTCGAGCCCGGATTCTACGGTTTAGGCTCATCTTGGCAATGTAGTATCTAGGCTACCGTGGTATTTCTGGGGCATTTTTCTGAGGCCAATATGGGTATAAGGTTGTGGATTTAGCTAAAGATTATGAGGATTATCAAGTTTTGGGAATTATATAATATCTATATTATGAAATGCATTATGCAGCTGCATGTAATTTAAAAAATTAGTAGCCTACGTGGTCTCAAAGGCCTAAATCTCCATATTCTGCCCTATTTTTACAAGTCCTACAAGTTAAGATTTAAGATTTACAGCTATTTACACCATTGATTCGTCGCTAATAAACTTATAAAGGCAACAATGTTCTCCGAATTCATTTTTTGTGTGTTTACTTTTCATGCATTTTCATACGCGTGTTTTGACATTTTATTTAACAGCATCGTTATTACCAATGTTCAACTTCAAGTTAAAAATTATCCCTCAATCATGCAATTACAAACCCTAGAATTTATTGATGCAGCCATTGGGGGTCTCGATACCAATGACCCACATAACAGGTATATTGGTTATATAAGATTGAATTTGATAAATTCGAAATGGAATCACCTTTCATCGGGATCGCAGCTGCCGGCGCGGCGGCAGTTCTCCCACAGTGGCCCCGGCACAGTCCCGTCAAATTTGATCATATTACCGCGTTGCAGTTTGCGGGGCCATTTTTTACCACGTGCATAACATTCCACTTTCTGCCGTTCCTTGTCATATCTCCTTCATTATTTATGATAAATTCATCAAAAAACGGCATCGGTAGTATGCTGTGGAGCCTTTTATTTTCACCAATTTTCAGTGGAACGTGAGAACTAATAATTCGAAATGAGCGGTCATTGCTGCATGCTGTGGGTTTTTTGTTTACATTGGAAACCTATGATCGTGCGCAGGGCGCCTGCCAGACTCCTGACCAAATCGATCTAAGCTTCCGCGGACTTTGTGAATTAAAGGCCGATAAGAGATTCTGAGGAGGGCGCCCTAAATTTCCAAAAAAATCGTAGTTTTTTGCATGTACATAATGCTTGTCCCCATAATAACCACTGGTCGTGTGTGAAAAAAAAAAAAAATTTGCTAAGCTTAATCGACTTCCTTTCATTATAGAAAATCACAACCTTTGCTTTATAAAATTCCGGATTCCGGAATTTTGTTATACACAGTATCCTATGGGACGTATACTACACATAAATGTTTACTGCATCAAAATGAAAAATCAGTTCATCTCAAATTGGAAAATTGTGCATTTTAGTTCTATCTTTAGTTCTAGTGACTATTTTTCATTATATTAATATTTCGAAATCTCTGAGTCAGACTTTTTTTTTTTTTTTTTTTTTTTTTTCAATTCCTTCAATTGCGGTTCTTGAACTTTCAAATAGCGGAACCTCCGCGGTCGCAACATATGTCTTTGAAGTGCTGGCGATGCATCTCCTCTTCCTGACACTTCTCTGCTCGGACTAAGTAGAAGCCACCCATCCTTTTACAAATAGCGGACTTTAACTTAAGCGTGTACTGCGTTCCGCTAGCGTAGCGCGCACTGGCCGGGATTCGGCAACCGAGTTCTCCTTGAAACCATCGCCGCTGCGGCAGTGGCTCATCGTGCGCGACATGCCGAATTTGCATAGCCATGGCCCGGAAGTGGCATGACGAGCGGACGGACGCGTTAAAGGAATGTGGCTTCAGACTTTAGTTCTGAACGGAGTCCAGACTATACTCTGTCCAGGAGTTCAGTTTCTCCTTTTCGCGGGGTTTTGCCGTTGCTAACGCGTGTGCTGCGGTGTGACGCACTCACATACGGCCTGTTTGTCGTTCACACTCCGTGGATTGGTTGCTTTAAATTAGCTGTTGTTGTTCAACTTTTGCTATGCTGAGCTGCGTACGGTCGGTGACTACACCGCATTGAGAGAATAAATATCTGGATACAGTATAGGCTAACTTGTTCTAACTGAGTTGTAGTTCAGTTGTAACTTTAACTGTCTCATCTGACCTCCGTCTGACTTTGTTCAAATGTCTTGCCGTACATGCGTGGCCGTCGGCGGGTCTCCCGGTCGCCTGAACAGCTGCAAATTAATTTGATTAAATCTGAAACGCTGTTTATTTTTCACTTCAAGTTCAACGATAAGTGCTTGAATTTTTCACATCGTATCCAGGTATAACAAATGAAATGAAGCGAAATACCCGATGACACGGCACATGACATGAGCGCCCTCTCCCACATTATTTTTTAAGTTGGGTTTTTTTTTTTTGTTGTTTGTGTTTTTTCCTGCTGGTATTTTATCCCAGTCCAGTTATGCATTCAAAGGTAACTGAATAAATCACAACAGAAAACCAATGAAATTGGTAGAACTCTAAAATATTTATTTATATCTCTAAAAATCTCAAAAAATATGTCAATAGATCTAACGCTAGAAACAAGTAATGTATACTTTAGCATAAGGGAAAGATTCCTTTTTCAATAGCGGAACCTCCCGCGGTCGCACACATATAGTCTTTGAAGTGCCTGGCGATGCATCTCCTCTTCCTTACATCTTCTCTGCTCGGACGAAAGGTAGAGCCACCATTCCTTTTACAAAAAGCCGTACTTTAACTTAAGCGTGTACTGCGTTCCGCTAGCGTAGCGCGCACTGGCCGGTGATTCGGCAACAGTTCTCCTTGACAACAATCGCCGATGCTGAGTGGCTCAATCGTGCGCGATCAGTGCATAATTTGCATAGCACTGGGCCCCGGAAGTGGCATGACGAGCGGACTACGCGTTAAAGGAATTGTGGCTCAAGGTCCGTTCATACTTCCACTGCACTGCATTGCTGTGCAGTAAATTTACTGCAAAGTGGTCCGTCACTTCCGCTGCACTCCTAATCGATTTACTACAGGTCAACCCAGGTCACTGCAGGTCACGGATTGCAGTACGTTGCAGTAAACTTGCAGAAATTTGGCATACTGCAACACTGACTGACTGCAGCCCACTGCATCTTGCTGCATCGCCAGTTAAAATAATTTTAACTTCGTTGCAGTACTGCATTGCGTTGCAGTACTGCAAGTGATTGCAGTGACAATTTTGGTAGGCTGCATTGCAGCACTGCACTGCAATGCAGTGAAGTGTGAACGGACCTTCAGACTTTAGTTCTGAACGGAGTCCAGACTATACTCTGTCCAGGAATTTATTTTCTCTTTTCGCGGGGTTTTGGGCCGTTTCTAAACGCTTGTGCTGCAGTGTAACGCACTCACATACTCGCCTGTTTGGATCGTTACACGCCCGTGATTGGTGATTAAATTAGCTGTTGTTGTTCAACTTGTTGCTATGCGAGGCGGGCGTACGGTCGGGACGTTACCCGCGCAATTGAGAGAAAATATCTGGATACAGTATAGGCACTGTTTTCCTAACTGAGTTTTGTAGTTCAGTTGTAACTTACTGTCCCTCTGACTCATCTACTCCGTCCTGACTTTTTCAATTGTCTTTGCCGTACTGCGTGGCCGTCGCCGGTCTACCCTGTAGCCTGAAACAGCTGCAAATTATTTGATTAAATCTGTAAACGCTGTTATTTTCACTTCAAGTTCAACGATAAAGTGCTTGAATTTTCATCGTATCCAAGGTATACAAATGAAATGAATGCGAAAATGACCCATGACACGGCACATGACATGAGCGCCCTCTCCCACATTTATTTTTAAGTTGTTTATTTTTTGTTTGTTTGTTTTTTCCTGCTGGTATTTTATCCCAGTCCATGTTATGCAATATAAAGTACTTGAATAAATCAAAAAAGAAAACCAATGAAATTGGTAGAACTCTAAAATATTTATTTTATATCTCTAAATTGTCAAATAGATCTAACTCTAGAAACAAGTAATGTATACTTTAGCATAAGGGAAAGATTCCTTTTTCCACAGCAGACGACGCGACGTTATGCGTTGTGCTACTACACCGCAAAAACTGGAGTGTTAAAATTAACACCATGGGTGTTAATTTTAACACCATCCTGGAGTCAATACGGGACTACACCCACTGGTGTTAGATTACACCATGTTAGTGTTATATTAACACCAATTTTGGTGTTACAATGTTATGCTATGACACTGCTTGGTGTTAAGGGCCGACTCAGAGATTCCTGAGGAGGCTGGCCCTCAATTTTCCAAAAAAACATCGTGTTTTTTTGCATGTACATAATGCTTGTCCATTACTAATCACTGTGTGAACTTGCTAAGCTTAAATCGAATTCCTATCATATAAAAATCGCAACTTTGTTATAAACTTCCGGATCCGGAAATTTTTGTTATACACAGTTCTTATGGGACGTAATTACTACACATAAATGTTTACTCTGCCATCAAAACGAAAAATCCGATTTCCTCTCAAATTTCGGAATTGTGCATTTTTAGTTTACTATCTTTAGTTCTAGTTGACTATTTTTCATTATTACAATACAAACAGCAAAAAAATAATATTTGTGAAATCTCCTGAGTCAGACTTTAATTTTACAACACATGTGGTGTTAATAATTTTTTAACACTGCCGGGTGTCAAATTGACACTACTGGTGTAATTTAACACTCTCCTGGAGTCAATACGGGACCACTCCCTCCGGTGTTAATTAACACCAAACTTTGGTGTTAACAATTATATTTTAACATGTGATATTTTAGTAGAAAATGCTTGATTTTGTTATTTTGTGCATAAACAGAACACCAACATCCGTAATTAAAATTTTGCACAACACCGAGTGGTGTTAAATTCTAAATTTCAACACCAGAAACTAACACCAACAAGCTTGACACCGACTTGGTGTTAAAATTTTAACAATATTATTATTATTATTTAAATATCAGGCCGACTCAAACCAAACCTTGCGTTCACAGTGTTGTAGTCCAACTGGCAAGTCTTGAACAACATGATCAAACACTCCAGTATACCAGTATGAATAATGAACCATAGTGCTTCATTGATGTCGTTCCAAAATGCCCGGATGTAATACAATATTCTTTTGAATATTGTATTGCATCCGGGCACTTTTACCAAAACTGTACAATACAAAGATTTCTTTGTACCACTCGGAAGCCTGATGATATAAATAATAATTCAGCTTATTTCAATGAACAGGCTTTTCAATGGGGAAAAATTGTGCCACCGGGGCGGGGTGGGGGTGGGGGTGGGGGTTGTATTCATAGGTGGATATGATGCGTGAACCCCGGGCGTGAACACGGACTTACAAAATGCACCCTAAACAAGTATTTCCGCCGACTAAAAAACATACAAAGTATTTTTGTCTGTTTTTGCTACACTAAAGAAGTGTTTGGTTAGTTTTTGCTACCCTAAACAAGTAGGCCTAAGAAATGGATTGTGTCGTTAATATAGGCCCCTTTATTATCTTGCTTTGCTTTACAATATTTTTTATCTTTTTGATCTCTGCTTAATTTGAGTAGGCCTACAAATAGGCCCGACTCTAAAAACGTACACATCTCACAATTTCAGGGTTAAAAAACATATGTATCCTTTTTTCCACATTTTGCTGTGCTTGACACCCTAACACCCTAATCAATGTACGCGCATGGGCCTACATCGCCTGTTGAAAAAAAGAGGCCCTTTTTACGCGTTTTCTTGTTCACGCATCCACCTTTGAATACAAGTGCCCCTTCCCCCAGATGCCACATGCAGAAGAGGCCGTCATTTTCTTCGGAAAAGGCCATGGAAAAGGTTCGGTCCTGCGTACGGGCCTGCTGCATAAGCCGGCCGGCGATTTAATGAAAATATGTGACCAAATGATTTCAGCGGAGAACGCCAGTTATGTAGGAATTAATGGCGGGGAAATGGTGATGAAGAAATATGGTAACACCTCAAGTTCAGGCGATTTAAAAGTACTTAGGATTGTAGTATAGTGGACCAATCAAGGTTAGGATTTAATAATTATCTCTATTGCATTAAAATTAAATCATTCACCTTTAGTTAAGGCGCCGGTCCCGAATCCGGATTGGGGCTTGGGAACGTATTGGGAACTGATTTGTCTCTCAAAGTAGGCCTTAGGAACCGTTTATAGGAACTGAAAGTTTGAAAAAAGCGCAGCTTTGGAACTGAAATTTGCCTATAATTATTAGCTTCAGAATCTGGATAAATTTCCAAAAGGGACCGTAGAACTGAATTATGCTTCAACAGGAAGTAGGGAAGCCTTACAAACTACGGTAAGAAACTGGGCGATCGCCCTGCGATCAGAACCCTCACTCCCCCTCCCCCCTGCCAAACCCCCAAATAAACGACCACTTTGTAAATACAGTGCAGTGTCCTATATGGCTTTCTAGAGACCCGGCCTGAGAAGGACCCAAATCGCCCCATAGAAAATACCTCGCACTCCTTCTGCCCCCCCCCCCCCCATTTTGCAAAGTTCGGAATACGCCACTGGATGGAGAGGCACACCACGTAACGTAGGCTATTTTCTATGTCTAACTGAGCAAAATGAGCAAAGTAAAGGCACCACCTCAACCTCATAAAACCTAAATAAAAAAACATTACACACAATCGTTCTCAAAACTTATATACTCTATAGGCGGCGGCAAAGGGACCAAAATTATGACTTTTGACGGCGTTGAACTTGAACTTGAAACGTGTTTGTTACAAAGGTCCCAACTATAGTGGATCAACCACCATGGGATGTACATCAACGTATGGGGTGTTGGCTTTTCTATACTTTTTATTTCAGTGTAAAAAAATGCCAAACAAGTCAAAATTTGCCAAAAATAGTAATCAGGCAAAATGCATTACTTTCTTCAAATAATCTATCAGATACATGTCAATTCCTTCAATAGCATATTTAAACTTTGGGGGGGGGGAATATATGGAAGCCACTTTCCCTTTAAATTGTGGGGTCAAAAATGGTCAAAAAGGTCAAAAATCTTGTCCAAAAATAGGTTAAATCAGTCGAAAAGCATTCCTTTCTTCAATAATCTATCAGAAATGTAATTTACCTCAAAGGAGTCATATTTAAAGTGGATATACTGAAAGCCATTCCAATTATACATTTGGGGTCAAGATGCCAAAAAGGTCAAATTGTCCAAAAATAGGTAAATGCAGTCGAAAGTATTTTTCTAAAAAATCTATCAGAACATGT
>JAMKCH010034001.1:0-29638 GCA_023653785.1 Ophioderma brevispina | reverse complement strand
CTGGCCTAAACTTAACGATCACCCGAGGATGTATTGTGTAGGCCAGGTATGCTAGGCATTAATAGTAGGCTAGGCATACATAGTA
Source organism: Ophioderma brevispina (assembly GCA_023653785.1). Taxonomy (NCBI): domain Eukaryota; kingdom Metazoa; phylum Echinodermata; class Ophiuroidea; order Amphilepidida; family Ophiodermatidae; genus Ophioderma; species Ophioderma brevispina. The sequence continues at coordinate 29,553 of JAMKCH010034001.1, read as the reverse complement.
TGCTAGCATAATAGTATAGACCTACATAGTCTAGTAGGCCAGTATGCTAGGCCTACATCGTAAATAGTAGAATTGCTAGGCCAAATCTGCATTTATACCGATCTAATGACCATGTCAATATCTCCGTTTTATATTTACCGAATACATAGTCTTTGTTCCCTGATTGTCAAAACTACATCCGTGACATTTATTTTATATTATTAGCGTCCCAGTTCCTACTCCTAAGATGGCATGATAGTGATAGGCTACCCAAGGCCCAGACCAGACCTAGCTATACCTAGGCTTGGGGTAATTGGAACTGACACGAAAAAATAATACCAAAAATGTAAGTACCCAGCCCAACATCCTCATTGTTGGGGGCCTATGTGTTGGGTAAAATAAAACGGTTTTAGGGGCCACGTTCATGAGGGCCCCACATGGGACAAAATCGATGTTTATTGGCCCCGTGGGGGCTCTATGTGGTTTTTTGTTCCACTGGGCCTCGATTGGCCCCATGTAGGTTTGCCCAGTTGGTTGGAGGTGGGTATTACACGGGTACATTGTGTGTTCCTAATACGTTACCACTTAGTGGTTGTTATGGGCTCACCGGAGTTATACCCATAAGGTTCATGTGGGGCCATAGGGGGCTTTCCATGGGCCAAAGATGGGCAAATTCAAAATTGATTTTATTGCACCCTCTTTGCTATGGAACATTAAGGGGTCTCTGCAATTGGGTGATGAAAACACAAAAATGTGTTTCGTTGTTTCATCAGCTTAAACACCCCAAAAGATGGGATAATAGCTGAAGTGCAATGAAATAAGAATTGCTTACGTTTATTTTCTGAAAGTTGATTTTGTAATATGATATGTATGTTTATGGGTTTTCAAAAAGTTACATTCGGTACACCACCCTTTCTCTAAAAGGTGTCATCAAATGTAATAAGGATGAAAAGTAAATAGATACAGTTATATAGGGCTTGTCTGAGAATTAATATATTAAAAAAAAAACTTAAACTAAACATTATGATCAAAATTTGCATTTTACAGCAGAAAAAAATACAGGTCATCGAGGACACGCCCATATGGGGGAGCCCTGGGGAAGCCCACCTGTAGCCCCTGCCCACCATCAACCCATATGGGGCCCATATAAAAACCCTTGAAAACCCATGTCCTAGAGCCCACACAGACCCTTGAATAACCCCCAATGGACCCATTTGGGGTTGCCCACCTGTAACCCAAGCCAAATATACCCACTTATAGCCCACTTGGATCCACCCTGGGTTGCCCACCTGAAGCCCCAGCCCACATTATGCCCACCTTGCCCATGTTACACCCACTTGGGCCCAGAAGGGCATGTTGGCTTGGATAGCGGCCTGGGCCTACGCCCATCATCTTGTCCTGAGTGGAAGATGGAGAGGCAGATCCCAGTCCAAAATCAAAACAATATTATCACAGTACGTGTAAGCTTCCAATTGATGAGCTCCATCGTAGAACTTAAGTCTTATCTCTCGCTCATCCAGTGACAGTGTTCGTTGCCATATCATATCCTTCACTTTACCTGCATCATCAGCATTGAGCCTGCCAATGTACATCTGCGCTTTTTGTGTTTTATTTTTTTCTCTTTTTCAGCACCTATAAGCTCACGTCTGCCAACACTTGGCATGATTAATTACGAAATTTAAACACATTTTTGTTAATAATTTTCCGCAGTTTTTCAAAATTTAGGAAATTCACGGGGTTTTGCGCAAGTTAGGGTTTTTTAACTCAAATGAGTCCATTTGTACTTTTCGCGCAACGCCCCCTATCATGTTTCGCCCCTCCTATGATTTTAACCCGGCGCCGCCCCTGGTCCAAGTGGAGGTTGATTTCAGCGCATTTTGACCACCCTCTATATTTCTGTTGCACTAATACATTCTTGATACAAAATTAACTGCTTTAACTAACATGTAATAAGATCTATTTTAGCTCAAAATTTTTCTTTAAGGGTAAAATGCATTAAATTCAATACTTTTTGCACCCTGACTATAGCACACATACCTATTCTAATGTGCTACAATCACACATTGCCTGAAAGGGATTATATTAGTACATCATTCCAAATAAATATGAATATAATTTTTTTTCATTTTCATAATGCCTGGAAATAATGCAGTGTTCAAAAGAAATGTATATTTATGTACTTTTTTGGTCCCCCCCCCCCCCCGTATCACCCTGTAAATTTGTTAGTAACACCCTGAATATCCATTAAACTTGGCAGATTTCATCTCGTATAATATCTCTTCAAAAATGTATACCTTTGTAGAATTTGGGATCACCAGCTTTTTGAGATATAATAGAAATAGGGTAAATGCCAGTCGCTTTTTCGCCTTTTGGAGGCCTCGATGAGCGCAACCGACGGAACAACAACTGTCTGGCATTGTTGATTTATGCAAGGCAGTAAATATAATTAATTAGAACAATTTTATGGTGAAATTCAAAACGTGTTTGACCAGTATAAATTCAACTCAACCTTCAACTATCAGGGTATTAGGTCATGAGCCCCATACCCGAAAACCTGCACCCCCCCGGGCCTTTTTGGAGACCACTATTTTTGAAACCTTATACATATAGCTATCAAAATCAGGTTGTCTGCAAGAATCCCCATGCTGGGTTAAGAGTGAGGGCGCTTTTTTCAAAAAGGGCGGCCAATACTCACTTAATGCCCTTTTTTGACATATATCTTAATTTTTTAATCCAAATTATCCATATGTATACTACTTGTCGCACCCAAAACACAACCAAGGACTAGTTGAACACCTTTGGCATGCTTAACCTGCCTCTAGAGGGCGTCATAATTTCAAAATGGGCCACCAAAACAATGAAACAACCGCGTATTTAGCCACTTAATAACCTCTTTAAAGGCAAAATACCGGTGTCACCTAATTATAACCTTGTCATGCACCTGTGGATTAGTTATTGAGGTAAAGTGAAACACTAAATGAAGTAGTTAGCCTTTCAAGTGTATATAAAGAGGGGCGCTTTATGTAAATGGTCTATGACTTACTATACCACTAGCACCTACAACCACAGCAACTGATCGACCTGGAACCGCATAACCATTGTTTCTGTGTCTTGTGTATTGATGGATGGTTACTAAGTAAGCAACAAGCTTCTTACTATGCCTGCTCGCGAGAGCTTCAGGCAAGGAGTGTATGCGTAGCGACGCACCAAACGCGTCCACAAAGTTGTTGTTGTTGTTAAGAATTATATATAACGATTGAGTCCATTGACTAGAAGTATATTCACGGCATGGAAACATTATTTGGTTTTTGTACGTTATATAAAACAATATTGGAATGAGCCTATGTGGTTGTGGAATAGTTAAAAATATATCACTCGTCAAATTTGGAATGTTCCATTCCCTCGGCTCGGCCCTCGTGAATAGAAAATTCAAAGTTTGACATTGTGATATATAATTACTATTCCACGCACTAGGCCTTCAATATTTGGATCCTAACGTACTTCAACACACAGGTGCTTGTTTGTGGTCTATGTGGGCTCAGGGATGGATTCCTGGGGGAGCGTGCTCATGCCTTTCTTGTTCGGCATCTGGTGCCGGGTACCGCCCGAGAGTGCGGGAGCCTGCGTTTTTGTCTGGAAAGACATATTGGAATTGGCGCAAAGGGTGCAGATGTCAAAGGGAGACTAAAAAAGGGCCTTTAGATGAGCTGGCCCCTTATTGTGAGGAGAAACCCCCCCAAATTAGCGCGCATGTCCATCCGGGGCACAGGTGTATGCTTTAGTCTGCGCGGGCCGGATAGGGTCACCTTGGAGGGACCTGTCTGGAGTGCCCTGGAGCACTGTGATGATAGTTTACTTTGGAGTCACCTTGGACTGCACTCTCTTATAAGGACCACATCGGAAGCATTGGCACATAGCTTTAGGAGGGACAAGGGGAGGGGTGCACCTGCCCGGAAACCACCTGAGGCGGCATGGAAATGATGTTTTTTTCGGAAAATAAAAAGCAAAAAAAAATTACGTGTTGTGGATTTTGTTTGTTTTATTACCGGCAGTATAGTTCATCCGATTCAAGATAATGAGATAACTGAGATCTCTTAGAAGCACTCAAACATACTGAAACTGAGAGGTTCCGGGGTTCCGTCCACCTTGACCACCCGCCAGGTGCAGTATAAGTTCATCTGCTCAAGATAATGGATTTACTGAGATCTCTCCGAAGCACTCTAAAAAACAGATTCAAGAGCTTCAAGGGCTCCGAACCATGGGACCCCGCCAGGGGGCAGTCTGTTCATCAGCGTCATTGATTGGGAGAGAACACGAGAGCTCCCGCGAAGGGATTGCGCTGAACATGCTTAAACCCCAAGAGCTTCTGGGGGATCCGACCCTGGACCCAGCAACGTTCAGCATAGTTCATCTGCTCAAATAAGGACCATAACCCTTCTCCGAGAGCACTCGAACATTTGTTAACTCAAGAGCTTTCTGGGTCTCTGCCCTGAACCCACAAGGGCTTTTCCCCATTACCTGTATGCCCGTATGCCCGGAGATGATTGGGCGATTGCCCTGTGCTGCTCCTGTGTGGAGTATGAGTACGCCCCTTGCCCGCTCCTGGGCTCCGGCCCGGTCAGCCCAGAGCTTGACCCGTAGTTGGATACCTCCTGCGGCTTGTGGGGGTGTCTTCGGCAGCTCCAGCGGACAACCTTATACATGCAGCAGCGTAGCAGGGCATGAGCATAAGCTGCCAAGTATCTGGTATGGAGTGCCCTGTGCTTTGACAGAGGCCGGCTGCTGATCGCCATAGGTGCGGGGTAATTTCTATTAGCACCAGTACGGTCCTTTGAAATGTCTTTAAGGATTTGGGGGGTTGGCGGGTCGGAAGAAAGACTTGCTGTTGTCAACAAGTGGCATATATGGTTTGGGAGCCTGGTGCGTATCTTCCGCCTGGGGCTGGCCTCTCGTGGGCTGAGTGGCGGTGTTCAGGGCTGAGTGAGAATCGGCGATCAAAGGTTTCCTGCAGAAGTGGCTACTGAAGCAGAACAGGACACTGGAGCATCTATTGGTCTGCCCATTGTTGGGAACAATTGCACGACAAGGACCTTGCAGAATTCAGGGAAGCAGCGACGTTATACCACCTTGGCTTAGCTCACTTTGCGAACATGTGTTTGGATACGATAAGAGAATCCAAGTTAATAATCATGGTATGTTTCAATTGGCGATCTTTTAAGCAAGCTGTTTCATGGTATACAAGCTAAGTAAGCTCCTCTGATTCAGAAATTGATCTTCTTTTCCTCCTCCTATTCTTGAGTCATGTCTTAATTGTCTTCTTCGGTATCCGTTTTTCCTCTACTATTATGTCAGACAATTCTTGTGGCATCAATTCTGATGGCATTGATTAGTGCACCATCATTTTTATATAATAATATAAATAATAACAGTCTTGATATAGCGCTCATGTAGAGGCATCTAGGCGCTTTACATAGAATGGAGAATATAAAAAAGATTAATACGACAAATCCAAAAATAGACTAAAATTCAATGTGTAAAAAAAATGATATACATCAACTTATACCAAAATTTCAAAATAACTTTAAATTTAAGTTAGAAAGTTAGAAATTCGAACCTATATGTGACCACAGATTAGAAGAGAAAACAAACCAGTTGCATCCCATACTAAGAAATTGGGGATATCACCTGAATCGTCAGCTGTGAGGATCTGTGGTATGTACCCCAAAGGTAAACATTTAACTTCAAACATGATATCTGGGGGAGGAATTTCTGACTATGAAACAATCTGCCTGGTACCAAGCCTGGGCTTGATAATGGCTCTCTGGATGTGCATCCCAACAAATCGTCTCATAGAGTGCTCTGGCCCATCAGTCGCTCTTCAAGGCTTAGGAAGTCATCGAGAATACTTGTCACGTTGTGACGTAACCCGTCTACCGGAGCCATTTTGTAACCAAACTCCCGCCCCCTCCCGCGGATTTTGTTATGAACATCCGATCGATTCCTGTAAATGGACCACAGGATAGCTAGCGTTTCTTCTTTCCATTTGGTATATTAAAATAAGTGCCATAATCCCCATTATGGTCAATATGAAGTCATATGTTGAAGAAAGTCTGAAAATACTTACTGATTATATGGTGGAAAATTGATATTTCGCAACAATATTAGCGACTCAAAAACATTTTATAGCACTAAAATGCTTCATTTATAAAACTAGTTTTGTTAAAAAAATTTTTCCCTCAGTTAGCAGCCCAAAAAACCGCATGAAAAATGTATATTCCTACCATTTTTGGCGAAAAATTGAATTTTCCCCTAGTGTGTCTAGAGAACAAGTGACTAATTTGCTAACATGCGAACTTTATGACGTCATTGATGACGTACTGCTAGGCATGTTGTACTCATTTGGTATCAAGGAAAGAGGAGGACCATAGCTATCTATGGTACCAAATCAAGTCGCCTGTGTGATGTGTTGTGTTGTGCTAGGCATGTGGTTACTCTCTCAGAAGGGGGGGGTGATTGCATTTTGGCAGCCATTTGAAAACGAGGCCCTCACCGTTTAAGCCAGGGTGGGGATTTTTGCCGACAACCTAAATCAATTCAGTTGCTATGGTATAAGCTTCACAAAAATGGTTGTCTCCTAAAATCCCCGGGGGGGTGCAGGGGGGGTCATGGTTGACTGTAGTCTAATATACGTGACCGCTAATGTTTTGCCTGTGAGCAGCAACTTCCGGGTCACGTGACGGACTCAGAACGTAAACAAATGTTAAATGGCCTATACCAAGCTTGCTGAGCAAGATGCCCACCTTGGGTGGTTCCGTTCTACCACGTGATTCCTCCGATGGTTGTAAAAGACACAGGCACCAGCAATTGTTAGCGCAAGCAAGGTGTGGGTCTTAGAATACCCACAAGTCCCAAATATCGCATCGGCAGAAGGAATTACACCCGTTCTTTCCAATGACCTCTTTATACGAGATGCACGTCCGAAAACCATCTCACGCAGGAGAGAATGATGGGTACAACACAAGTATCAACATGAGCAATCCTCTTTGATTTTAGGTACACTATCACTATTCGAACGTAAAGCCAGCACAGGCCTATATTGGCCAGGAGTGATTTTCCGGATATATTGTGTGGATAAAATAGTTTCAAGATATTCAATGCATTTTAACATAAAAACAAAAAAACACGCGTTTTTTTTTAATTTAAATAAATAAATATACCCACAGGGTCCATGAGCCATTGAGAGTTACTCAAAATAATACCAAGTCCCTAAAACCTGACATAAACAGAGATCATGTGCAAGCGCATTTTGCTGAGACTATTACTCAGCAAAGTGCGGTTAATGTTTACTGTCACAGCCAGAGGGCTAGTCATTCGGCGAGTCATCTCGACGGTTATTTTTTACCTGAGTTTATTGGATTTTGTTGTTGACAGGGTATGGTTTTGTCGCGACTTCTCTTTCCTATCATCTCAAGTTTAATCGGGACTGCTGCTGCAATGCACGAGTGTCATGGAGTTGTAATTGATGGCTTGGACTATCATAGAACTATTATGTGATTAGGCTTTAAAGCGGAAGTTAAAGCGCAAGTACTAGTGATTTTAGAAGTCTTAACGGATTAAAGTCCAATTCACTAGTGCTGGCGCTTTCACGTTTTTTACACTAAGCCTTGATTATACTTCGTCGTCCCTAGCTTTTGGGCAGCAGTATTGTCCATGCGTAATAGCGCACGCGATTTTGTCACTCGCGATACAACGGCGGTTTACTGTCATTTCCACATTAAAGCCGGCGTGAAGCTATGACGTCCTCCTTAGTTCAGACGGACAGAGCTATACCACCAAATAGGGCCTCATAATGTGCGAAACGCAGTGTGTATATTTTGCATAGCGTACATATGATTCTGTACAAATGCTCCAAGTATAATGTTGGAAACGCGAGAAACGATAACGAATAATTTCGGCTTCATATTTGGTGCTGATCGACAAAGTATAGTGCAGCGTAGCAAGGCAGGCTAGTTGAAGCTTTACCCGGGCCTAGCCCTAGCCAATTGACTATATAGACCTAGCCTAGCCTAATATATAATATCTGTTGTTAACACAGGATTGACTATGGTATTGCATGCAAGGAATGGTTACACTATTGAGTAAACCGAACCTCCATAACTTTACAATATATCACATCGATGTCAGTCACTGTCACGATCACGAGGGCTGACTAGTTGTGGCAATAATTAAAGGTCATTTCGTGATGCACGGCTTCGTAAAAACGACAGGCCTAGTCAGAAGAACTTGTCTGAAGGGTCCAAAATGTACGTGTGCGCCTTCTTACTCCAACTGAGATCGGCAAAGATCTGCTGCTGCGTTTTCTAAGTTGGCCGAGGCCTAGCCATCAGTCACCTTCATAAATATCCTCAACAAAAGGTATTTAAAATTCAGTTGATTTGATGGAGGGCATGCATTGTTAAATTGTTGAATGGAGATCTTGAGCAATGTCAGTTATGGACAAAAAAATAGAGATCATCGGCAGTGTGTAACCAAATGAGCCTAGAAACTGACTAGGCCAAGCCTAGCCTAGACTAGGGCCTGACATGTAGACCAGCAGTTAGCCAGAGTTATCAGTAATCGTACCTAACAAGTTGAGATTATGATTAACACCTAAACTGTTGGCCTGTTTAAGTAGGCCTAACCCTTGTAAGGCTTGAGTTAAACTCAAAATTCCCAAAGGCCATACTGGTCTGAAGGAATTTGGGACGCAAGACAAATACACTCATGACAAGGGGCGAATTCTAATGTTAAATCAATTTTGATTAGCAGAATGCCAGAAAACACCATTCATGATATTAGCACGATTCGTCCTGAATCATTGTGTATTTCAATATAGGATAGGCCACTTGCATTCGAATAGGAGGAGTTAGGCTATGACTATGCCCGGCTATGCATGGCAAGACATGACATGGTGAAAAACAAGTTTAACAATAACAAAAGTTTGTAACCACAGTAACGATAGATGAATCGTGCTACATTCAGATGCGAGACCTGAGCATTGATTCCCATAATGTTATTACTGAAAAAAAATATGAAATGGAACAAATAAGCATTGGACAACTGCACCAATCATGAAATCGCATAGCCCGACTTGTGGATTTTTTGTGATGAAGCGGCCCTGATATGAGCAGAACGATCGCTTTGCACTGCGTTAAGAGGGCAAGGTTCCGAAATTACAGCCATCAGAATTCGACTGAAAATTTTGGACATTCTTTCTGCGTTTCAAACACAAATTTAGCTTAATCTAGGACCGTTGGTGTATGTACTACACCTGTGATGCAAAAAATCGGTGATATGACATGCAAAAATGGTCAAACTCGGGCCGGAGTGATCTAAGTGCCGATGTGATCATGATGCTCCGCCGGCGCTCCGACCATCCACTTTTCGGTTATGTAGTTTTGCCGGTTCGAAGTCGAACACAGCTCGCCCCCTCCTTGATGACAATAGTAGTCTACATGGCCTTTTGGAACGTAAAAAGATCAGTTCGGGCACCAGTATGAAAGAAACGTGCGGTGTTACCTTGTTAGCCTTGATTTGCTGTTTTACGAAAATGTGAGAGGCTGTTCTTGGATGCAATTTCGAGTGCATCTGGGTAATTCTTCACAACAAATTGCAACAAAAATAACATCGCGCCGCTAGCAGTCTAGATTTTATTTACGTCATTGGTCTATACCGATTTATACAAACTGATGGCTGAGTAACTCGTCCGAAATTGGAAATTTACCTTCAAAAATTCCGTATGTTTATTAATCCAATGACAATTTCATGATTAAACATATTTTTCTGTATGTGAAATGAATACCACTGATCGGCTGTTTTAAATATTTAATACATGTAGGATGATGTTGATGTCGATACCTTTGCGTTGAAATTTGAGCAGCTCCGAGGAACACCTGACGAACAGATTTTCCACCGGTACAAACATGTTATCAAAGGATTTGCAGCACGGCTAACCCCTTTCACAGTAAAAAAGGTAGGCGAGAATGGGCAGATGTAATGGCCAGTGCGCCCCCCCCCATATAACGAGAGAGAGAGAGAGAGCCAAAGAGAGAGAAAGAGGGAGAGAGAGAGAGACAGGGAGAGAGAGAGAGAGAAAGTGGCGTGGTCTAGCGGTTAGGAAGCTTACCTCTGGATCAAAGTGTCCTCGGATCGAATCTCAGTGGGACCACTTGCTGGATTTAATTCGGAAACTCAATTTGGGATTTAATTTGTATAACAGATGTTGATTAAAACCTGAATACCACTTTCTCCATGGTTCATTTGAAATGGGCAAATGAACCATGAAATTGGTTATACAAATTAAATCCCAGTTGTTGATTTACCTCTTCGAAATCCAGCTTGGTTGCGGGGTAGATTTGCTTAGACCGTATCATTGATCATACCGAGTATCAGTCTCTCAATCAGCTTATAGATGCATATTTCTAAATTTTATATTTGTCACATCAGGTTTTCTTTGAGGGCCTGCTACTGGTATGCTGGTAACCAGTACTACATGTCCCAGGGCTGGGTTGTCGGTCGGCGGCTAAACCGTCACCCCAATCAGGTTTCTAAGGATATCCGGTGAGGAGGGTAGCTGGTTACCCTGGTAGAAGTAAAAAAAAATATAGGCCTTTCTACAAGGGCGTCGGCTCTGGAGAGCTAATGGCTAATGGTTTTAGCAAATCACTTATAGTGCCTTTAAGGGTTGTGAGGTCGGTGTGGGGTCATCTGAATTACGAAGGTCCAATTCATTATCTGTGTGTAATATCTAAAATAAGGTCAAGGGTTATATCTTTTTAGCCTATCCTGTTGGACTTGGTGAGAGATGGATAAGATCCCATTACTTGACCCATTGTTTTAGGGTGTAATGGTCAAGACACTTCAAATTATGTTTTTACTTTAAATTACTACTTGATCAGGTTATACAGCATGGGTGCTGTCACTTATGTATATAAATTCATTTGAGTTTTTATTAGTTTTGGGTTGAGTGGTCCATTTGGGGGTCATCTGGGGTCACTAAAATAAAATTTATTAGCCGTATTTAAAACTAGGTCAAATACTGCTAGGAAATGTTTTAGTCCACCTAGTAGGATTTGATGTGTGATCAATTATGGCAACTTTGGCTTGACCTTCAGTTTAAGGGTTAAAGTTTATATATTTTTTTTATTTCATTTTATTTTAATTTGCGGCTCCTTCTATTTATGTAGTATGATTGTGATTTATATACATGAATTGATTTGAGGCTACACAAAGTTATAGGTCGCGAGGTCAATTTGGGGTCATTGTTTTTTTTTTATGTCAGACTTACAGAAAGCACAATTATCGAGCCTTCGTGGCTTTCTGGGTGGGCGCTCCATAGTAGATCCAACTGTGGGTTGCGAAGATTCAGGTTTTTAAAAGTGTCCTCTTGTACCTTCGATGTTGTAGTCCTGAATGGGATGCAATTGCAATAATCACACTATGAAACCCGAATGTCTTGATTCTGAAAAAAAAAAAGAACTGCCTTGTTTTGAGCCATCACTGTGGATGGAGAGTTGGGCGTTGTAGCCACAGGTTTAGCATTTTAATTCAAGACTCAAAGATATTTGCCAACCCAACACCAAACCAATATCATTATAGAGGGTGAGTAAAAAAAAAAACTTGACCCTGATTGTGTCCGCCATTTTGAATTTTTAAGATATCTAACATATTTGGTATCCTCTGAAAGCTGGGTTCATTATCTTTAATTTACTGCAAAGATCATTCACATCGGTTAGGTATAGACCGAGCTACAGTCGTTTGAATCAAGTCGTCAGTTTTCTGCTCTGTCCACGGATTCACATTGAAATGAACGGCGTTCAGCGAAGGAAATCCGTGTCCAGAAGAAAATCAGGCTATTTATTCACTGCAGATTCTTGATTCGAAAGACTGTAGCTCGGTCTATACTTAACCGATTGGAATGATCTTTGCAGCAAATGAAAGATAATGAGATAAGCTTTCCGCAAATACCACATATGATAGATATATATTATTTAAAAATTCAAAATGGCGGACACAATCAGGGTCAAGTTTTTTTGACTCACCCTGTATGAGATTTTTGATGTACTGCGTTTAATGCTCCCTGTTATGGATATACCCAGGCAGGTTCATCTCTTATCAACCCGTGCTTGCATCCAGGATGGCCAATTGGTGTGGTCATCTTGGTTTCGGTTGGATTGTTTCTTTTTTGTCTGGATTTGGGCTTGTATTCAGTTGATGGTCTTCTTAAAGGTCCCAGGAAATGAGATGATAAACCTACTCCAAATCTTTACAGGATATTCCATTCCAATAAACAGGGCCAGAAAAAAGAATACACTACCAGTGACATCATTAGTGAAACTATTGATTTTCAGTCAGTGTCATGAATGGATTCACACCAGTCACCTGGAATTTTCTATTGCTCTCTGAAAAATCAATAGTTTCACTAATGATGTCATCACCAACCCAAATATTGAATGCTTCCTGGTCCCTCCTTGAAGACTTGACACAAACCACATCAATTCTATTTGCATTTCCTGGGACCGTTAAAGGTCTTTGACTGATGTAATTAATATTAACTCCTCGTTGTGTGGGATATTTGAGTACACATCCCTTTCTCCATTGGAATATTTCCAGTCTCTAGTGCTATTAGCTCAAGGTTAAATGTTTAGCCTCTTGATATATGATTTTTTTAAAGAATGTTGTATGGCTCATGTACATTAGAAAAACACAAGCCTGGTTTAATATAATTATTGATGTTTGGGTCAATAATGGTCCATTATAAATATCTAGTTGCTTTATCAATTAGATGTCTGCGTAACATCAAATTGTTCCTTGTCAATATTTGTTCATCCTCTTATATATTGTATGCAACAGTTATGTAACGTTTACGCATGTCAATATGAGATCGTATGATAATAAATGCACAGTGCATTGAATGTGCTCTGTGAAAAGAGAGAGAGAGAGAACAACAAAGTTTTGCTATAAATGTGAGGTCATTTTATGAAGTGTTGTCTTCATATAGCACAAAAGGGAAAACCTGTTCTCAATATGCTAGAGGTGAGCTGATACGCTCCCCTTGAATTTGGTTTTAATGGTACATAAATTCTTCCACTATTGACGTTCCTTGTGTGTAATGTAATGTACCTTGTATTTGTATTGTAAAATAAAAGAACAATAAAGACCCTCACGGGCTAGAGAATAAAAAAAAAAATGAATGTGAGGTGAATCCGGCCACCCCCGTTCACGAAAAAAACCCGGATTTAACATTTCGGCTTACTACTAATGGACGAGGACGAGGTCGTATGTGGACCATTGACCGGCACAAATCAAAACGCTCAAATCAATTGTGGTTAGCAGTCTGTATTGCCCAATTTATTTTTTATTCATTTGGATGAGTTGCCATATTGCCGCCATCGTCTGAGAAATCGGGGACATAACGTATTGCTTAAAAAAAAAATAACCGAAACCGATAAAAATACACCTTTTGGCAACGCGCTTCTTTCTCTGTTATCTTCCGCTGTGGAAGTAGCCTTGATCAAGGCAGTCAAAACCGACAGTCTTGCCTTTTATTTTTCACACTGTTGTATTACTATTGTATTATTGACATTTGTTCTCAAGTCTAATTATTTTGAACATTTTGTTTGCAGAGGCTGATATCTAGCGGAGAAAGATTAAAATAAACATAAATTGGTACACTATCTGGTGATCTGTTGTGCACACTGGATATAAAACCACAAGTACACATTGTGGTTAGGTACAGCGGTTGGTTGTGCTAGTCAGGGCAACCGCCTTGATTAAATTGCATTGTGGTTTATGTGGTTTTACTCTTTCCCTGTATACAACTCCTATCAAATTCTCGCAAACACGAGGAAATGCCTGTCAGATTAACAAGGCACTCTGTCTGAGTGCAAGTATGGAACATAGGCCAGGAGATTTGGAGACATCAAAATAGGTACTTGATAGAGTGGAGTGAATTCTTGCCATGGTAAATACTATTTTTAGTTTTGGGGAGGGGGACTATGCTCCACTTCTCGCGTGATTTCTGCCTAATACGATCTGTGACATTATTTGTATCAGACGTGTGACCAATGAACGAATTTGGTAGAGCACCTTGACAAAGGCTAGTGTGGAAGGAATTAAAGCAATATTACCACATTTTTTGAAGAGCGCCCCCAATTTTCAAATTTGATATTTTTGCAGAGTTATGTTGGTAATTGTCTACGAAACTATAACTGCAAGCGCGAATGCTAAAAATGCGTATTTATCATAAAATAAGCGATTTTGTAATTAAAATTGGGATCCCAGATTGGACTTAACGGCGGAGCTGGAAATGCTACGTTTATGTCCGTCCATGATGAAATAGTGCTACCTCAAGAAAATAACCTCTAACTTGACTTACCTGAACCAACTAAAACAACTAATGGATGAGCGTAGATATGTACATGGCGCTATTTCCCGGCTATTTCACATTGGAAGGCCGTTTCCAGCAGCCGTTGAATTATTATCGGGATCCCGATATTAATTATTCTAATTACAAAATTCCTTCGTTTGTGACACATAGACATTTTCGAGCTTAACCATTCACAGGTATAGCTTACTAGCCCGTTACCAATGCAACCGTGTAAGAATCTCAAAATTTTTGAAAAATTGAGGGCGCTCTTCAAAAAAATGTGCTAATATTGCTTTTAAAAAAATCATTCCTATTATATTGGTTGTTTTCACAATTCGTTGAAGCAATGTGTTATGTACTAACTGGCTTGGCATACTCTTCGCTTCGGCGCCATCAGCAGGCGTCTGATTTATACTAAATTCAAAGCTTTGTTTGTTTGCAGGACGAAAATAACCTTTAGAAATATCTAAAAGGTGTTGCAATTATAAAGGTAAACATTTTTGTCATAGTTTACCATGACAGACAAATTGGAAATTGTCACTAACTTGGTTTATCTTTTAAATAAGCTTCTTGGAATACCAGGAGTGGCTTACATCGAGGAAGATGGCATCGCGAGGGCGAATGCAGTCGAGTGGGGACTTGATAGAGTTGACCAACGCAATTTACCCCTTGATGGAAGTGCAACTTTTACCGGTGAGATGATAAAATTATTTGGAATTTCCGTAACCTGACCCATCTGTCACACTTTTTCTGACACACTTATGAATTCGGAAACCTTAACGGAATAAACCTGTATTTATTCTCTTATAGGGCGCTTGCACGGCAGGTCAATAGGTTATCTTGGCCAGACCTGCCTCCAGAACAACCCAAGCATGCAGAGAATACAAAGGAATCACCTGCAGAAATAACTGAAATGTTCAGGTGAACCAGGTGCATGTATTGTATTCTTCTCATGCTTGGTTGATCTGGAGGGCAAACAAAAAGTCCATTCAACATAATTTAGCTCTGTGCAAGGGCCCTATTGATTAGCACATGTAACAGTGGAAAGTTTGCCGTAATGGCATGATATTTTTCACCTAAAGATTTTAACTGCGCTTATTTAATTTGATAAATATCACCAATTTCCTTGAGTGGATTTATCCATTGAATTAACAATGACGAAATGGCAATAATATTCAGAGTACATCCGACACATGTAGTACAAGTGTGGTGTGCTAAGGTCTTAAAGGTCCCAGGAAATGCAAATAGAATTGATATGGTTTGTGTCAAGTCTACAAGGAGGGGCGAGAAAGCATTCAATATTTGGGTTGGTGATGACATCATTAGTGACTATTGATTTTTTCAGAGAGTAATAGAAAATTCCAGGTGACTGGTGTGAATCTATTCATGGGACTGACTGAAAATCAATAGTTTCACTAATGATGTCACTGGTAGTGTATTCTTTTTTTGTGGCCCTGTTTATTGGAATGGAATGCCCCGTAAAGATTTGGACTAGGTTTATCACCTCATTTCCTGGGACCTTTAACATAAAGTAACTTTCAATTTTACGCCATTCTGACTAAGAGAAGATCCTGTGTGTAGCCCATGAATCAATCCGTCTCTTTAACAACATTTAATTGTGTGTCGCATTCGGGCCCATTCAAATACATTGTGTCCCCGTTCGTAAGTCACACATTTGAGCGCCTGATAAGGACAGTAAATGTGAGTCCTTAGTGATTTGAAGATAGTCCCTTAATTCATCTAAATATTCTCTATGTTATTTTGCTCTGTTTTCGACTACGGACTCACAAAATAAATCATAGTCCCCAGATGAAAATTGGGTTAGTCTCGCATTCTTGAAAGTCGGCGATCTGCCAATCGCATCAATGGCTCGTGGGATACACACGGGATCTTCTCTTATTCTGACTCGTGTTATCTGTAAAGAACTGCCATTATTGATGATTCATTTATGTAATATGTGATTAAGCATATCAATGGACATGTCCAGGCCAAAGAACGATAATCCATTCACAGGAGTATATCATAGTAGATTTCAAAATGAGTGAGATCTCATTAAAAGTTTTAGGTCTTTTATTACACTGTGAGATGTATAAGAGGATTTATTTTAATGGCCACAAATAAACAAGTTTATGCCACGGAGCTGGCCCATGCCTTGGTTTAGGGGAAAATTGCCCCTACACCTAACAAGATCGTCAGATTTTCCTCAAGGCCAAGAGATTATAGCGCATAGTGGATTATGACTTCCTTGGCATCCCGGCCAACCATGGCATTAGTCTTTTATCAGATCATTATGTAAGAACTGAATTCATCATCAGTTTCCAGTAATTTGACACCAGTTTCATTAAATTCGGAGCACTGGGTAAATGTTACCCCAGGATTACTTTGAACCTTATTAGAGCTGTAGCTGTCGGAACCTAGACAAACTATACTTTTTATTAATGAGACCAATGTATTGAAGGTCGGAACCTAACAAACTATATACTTTTTAAATCCTTATAATAAGACCAATATAATGGTGTGCATTTTAACATTAAATTATGACCCGATTTCAAAATTTACCCTGTGTTAATTTTATCCGATTATTTTACAAAATTCCCCTTTTTGCCAGAGGTTGGACCCAATAATTGCGATTCAGCATCCTTCAAAGTTTCTTCCCCAAACTTTGAGAATATAGGATAGTGTCCACATAGCTAATGGACACCAATATCCACCCCCATGGAAATCATACTTACCTTTTGAACCGATACTAACTTTCGGTTTGTGTACTTTAATATTAGGTATACTTAATGTGATGGTCCGTTTGAGTTTCTACACCATAGCGTTCGGTGCGTAATGCCGTCCATATCACGAGGTGCTCAGCATTCTGATACACAAGCAACTCGTAATAATTTATAAACATATGTGTGAGAGATTGGAGCTACTTAAACCTCTTGTGAATTACTGTCATATAGAAATAAATACAAATATGTGTGAGAGATTGATGACAGCGCGGACGTAGCATTATTAATCGCAAAATGAACTTGCTGTGGATGATTTATTTACTAGCTACATTACTATACATTTTATGAGTACCCTAAATTTGTTTACCTGTGCCCATTAAAATAATTCCTCTCACCTCTCACGGTGAATGGACAGACCTAAAACTTTTAATGAGGTGTCACTTATTTTGAAATCTATTATAAAAAAAACGTGGACGGTTTCCATGAATAGACATTCAACCACCCTAGAGTAGTTGTCGCTTAAAGGTCACAGGAAATGAGATGATAAACCTACTCCAAATCTTTATGAGACATCCCATTCCAATAAACAGGGCCAGAAAAGAGAATACACTACCAGTGACATCATTAGTGAAACTATTGATTTTCAGTCAGTGTCATGAATAGATTCACACCAGTCACCTGGAATTTTCTATTACACTCTGAAAAATCAATGGCACCACATTTAATGATATCATCACCAACCCAAATATTGAATGCTTTCTGGTCCCTCCTTGTAGACCTGACACAAACCACATCAATTCTATTTGCATTTCCTGGGACCTTTAAAGCAATAACAGTACATTTTTTGGAAGAGCGCTCCCAATTTTCCGGATATTTTGAGATTTTTGCACGGTTGCGTTGGTAATTGGCAAGTAAACAATACCTGTGAATGCTAGAGCTCAACACTCTCTATGTGTCGCAAAATTAAGGAATTTTGTAATAAGAATAATTAATTTCGGAAATCTCCGATAATAATTCAACGGCTGCTGGAAACGTCCTTCAATATTAAATAGCCGGGAAATTGCGCCATGTACGTGTCTACGCTCATCAATTAGTTGTTCATTCGATTCAGGCAAGTCAAGTTAGAGGTGGCATTATTTTCGGGACTATTTTACCATGGACGGACATAAATTTGGCGTTTCCAGCTCCACCATTAAATTATTAAATCAAGAAGAGTACCCTAGACCCAGAAGCACTGTAAAGTTATCACAGTGTATCTAACCTCAAATTCATCTCGAAAGTGACTGAAAAGGCTGCCATCACACAGCTCCAAATATACGTTGCTCAAACTGACTTCGTGTCATGAATGATTTGCTGTTAACTGTTGATGAGCGTATGCGGCACTGGTCCTTCTGGAGTTGAGTACCACATTCGATACTATCGACCACGACACTCTGATCCAGCGTCTTGAGACTAAATATGGCATCTCGGGATCGGCATTAAAATGGTTTGACTCTTACATTCTTGGTCGGAAACAACTTGTTAAAATTGGTGACATTAAATCTGAGCCACATGAGCTGCTAAGTGGTGTCCCGCAAGGCTCTGTTGCCGGTCTGCAATTTTTCACATTATATTCTTCTCCATTAGAGGATATCGTCAGAAAACATGATGTAAATGACATGTACTATGCTGATGACTCTCAGCTATATACAATACTTAATCCAGTTAATCCAGCTTCCTCCACCCATGAACTTGAAAAATGCATAAATGATATCAAGAACTGGACTCACCAAAACAAGCTTGCACTCAATGACAGCAAAACCGAAGTCATTCACATAACATCTTGTTTCTCCAAGACAACTCCTCTCCACTCTATTGCAGTTGGTGAAACCACAGTGAACACGGTCAGTGAAGCCAAAAATCTCGGTGTGATTGTTGATAGTAATCTGTTGCTCATTTCTCATGTTAATAACATTTGTCGTCTGGCATCTCTTGCCCTACGTAACATTGGTCGCATTCGCAAACATCTGGACCGTGTCAGCACTGAGAAACTTGTGCATGCTTTCATAAATTCTAGACTGGACTCGATCAATAGCATCTTATACGGTCTTCATGATTATCAGTTGAACAAACTCCAACGCATCCAGAATGCTGCTGCTCGCCTCGTTACATTAACCAAGAAACACGAACACATAACTTCTATTTTGCAAGATTTACATTGGCTACCTATCAAACAACGTATTGTTTACAAACTCATGATTCTTACATATACGTCTCTGAACAATCTGACACCAATGAACTCATTACAGTAAAGAAACCAGCACGCACCTTGCGTTCTAAAAATGCAATCACTCTACAGCGCAAACGTGTAAAACAGTCACTTACGGACAAAGAGCTTTCTCTTATGCAGCTCGCCTGAGCTATGGAACACATTACCATCACATATCAGAAATGTGGAGACTCTGATTGAATTCAAGGGTTCCTTAAAAAACACATCTGTTTTGTAGTCATTTTGGGTTCTCATAGTGCATTTTGTTTATGTAATAATTATTATGTGTAGTTTAAGATGTTTTTTTCTCTCTGTTCAGCGCATTGGGGTCGCTTTAGACGGAATGCGCTATATAAGCATGTGATATTATTATTATTATAATCAGGGATCCCAATTCTAATTACCAAATCGTTTCTTTTATAACTGTGACAGACTCCTGAATATTATATTATTTTTCTGTATTATATCAATTAAATCATGTTAAATTTAATCATATAAATTAAAAGTGAGGAGAACTGGAAAATATGAAACTTGCAATGTGTTGTGCAATAAGCATGACTTATCTGATTGACCTAGTTCTAAATGGACTAGTGTGCGAAGAGTGCTGCGCCCACCCACAACAGTTAAAACCAAGACACACTAAATGAGAGGAAAGGGGATTTTGTGGTACATTTTAACAGTTTTCAAGAAAAATAAGTCGGTGACACCCCTCTTGTTCTTTGATGGCCTTAAAGATCTGCAGATGACGTAAAACATAATTTAAAAAGTAAAAATGGGACGTCAGGTTTATTTTTTATGAGGAAAATGCGTCTTTTTCTCATTTTCCCATAGAGCTCTGTACAATTTTTCCGAAAAATGTGATTTTGAAACAGTCATACCTCAAAAACTAAGTCGGTGACCCCCATTTTTATTTCATATTTCTTCATTTGCACCAATGAAAATACCATATATCTGAAAATAAAGAAAAATCTGGCCGTTAGCTGGTGATACTCTATCACCTATTCTATAACATATCCACAATATGTTAAATCGGCTTTATGGACAAATCTACGCGTTTAAAAAGAGGAACTTAATTAAAATTGCGAAGAGAGATTTCTGATCGAGTAAGTTCGATCATAAGCAACGCTAAACCGCGTTAAAGTTCGATCGCTATGCGAACACGCGTTCAGGTCGCAGTTTCGTGACCAGAAATGGAAATTGCGTCCGCGCTGTGCGTAACCAGATGTGAAGGTTATTTTGAGCTGTGTGGTGAAGTCCGGTGGTTTGAGGTAGAGCGGATAGTCTCGGTGCGCCTGGCTACAGAGCGCGTAGCTCTTAGCCATGGCGAATATGTTCAAAAGGGTATTAGGTTTGGTAGGCAATCATTTTGCAGGCAAGGTTGAGAAGCGGTGAGTTATATTCACACCGATAATCGTTAGGCCTATTTATTCTTTTTCTTATTTTTAGAATTCGCTGTGTGTTAGGAGGCATGGGTCCTACCCCTGCAACTTCGAAGGACTGCAAAAATTAATCTCGACATAGCTTTATATAAGTCATGCCGTAAAGGGGGCCGATATATACAAAGCCACAGGTGTTGTGGTTAGGATATAAAAATCATGATGAGGCGGATAGTCCAGAATGCTCCTGGGTCGAATTCATATCAAATTCGGAATGTTAAATTAAGGTCCAAACCATTACTTAGGCCAAAATGGCCCAATTGAGCGTTGTTCCAAAAAACACACCAATTAATGTCAAAACAGTGCAAAATTTACCATCATTCCCAAAACTACCGTCCGATGGCGAAAATGCGATCCTTTTTCCACGTGTTTAGTAAAGCGGATGGATGCCTTAGCGCGTATATATTGAGTGTGGTCCCAGGGGCCGGCAAAAAATAATACGTCAAACAAGCCGGACGTCACACTCTTAAAAATTTTCCAAAAATGGCCCGCAAAACTCATATAAGAGTCCAATTCCAAAATCAACTGTAGAAAATTTCATACTGTTAATAATCTATATTCATTGTTATGACCGGTTATTGAAATAATGACCGTCCCGTGATCTTGCTATTTGATGACAAAAGTAGCAGGCCAACTTCCGGCCTTCCAAGGCCGAAATGTGAAGACGTCTACCCGATTTTGTTTTGCTCCGCGGTCGCCGTATGGCCGTCATGGCGCGGCTTTAAATTCCAGTAAGGTTGCGTATTGAGCACGCCAACTTTGTACGATCGTGATTACAGCTGCGGCTTACTGTGATTCGCGCGTTTAAAGGTTCGTTTATACTACACTGCAACGTACGTTGCGATAAGTTGCAGTGCTCGAATTCGGTCTCTGTCCATGTACTGCATTGCGGTACTGCAACCGATTTTTTTAAATTTATTTTAACTGCAGCTGCAGCACGTACTGGGTTGTGACAGAATGTGATCGATATATCGACACTGCACCCTGCGCAGTACAGCGTTGTATGAACGAACCTTAAAAGCGGACATAAGGCATAAAAAATATTCAGACATAATGGAAAAGGACCCTTACTGAAATCACTTCCACAAGTTTGAAAACATTGGATGTTTACATTCTGTAAAAACAGTAAAAAAGGCGTGAGTTCCAGAGGGGAAGGTGGCAGTTCGTGGCAATTTATGGAACAGAAAAACAAGTGTTGACAACCCTGACAGAAAAATTTCACAGTGTATCTAGCAGGTTTTGTTGACACAATCAAAAGCATTCAGGACAGGATGCAGGCATTGTACTTTAGCGTAGTAGATATTGATCTGGCAAGATTGATTAGCCGGGAATAGCACACTATATACAATAGCAATGGTCTGTGGAGCTAATGACAGGCCTGCTTTTCAAGTTTGGTAAATGGCTCGCAGTCATGTCAGCATCCGTTTTCCAGGAACTGCCACGAACTGCCACCTCCCCCTCTGAAACTTTTCCTGTTTTACTGTTTTTAAGAATGTAAACATCCAAATGTTTTCAACTGGGGAACGTGATTTCAGTAAAGATCCATTTCATTATGTCGAATATTTTTTTATGCCGATTATGTATAGTAAAGGTTCAGAGCAGGACATTATCAGAAATCATGTGTCTTGTTCAGGCGTGGTAAGCCCGTTAGTCGCTTGAAAGTCGAGCCCCCGAAGGGGGCGAGACTTGCAAGCGACTAAACGGGGAACAGCCTGAACAGGACACTTATTCTGATAATGCCTACTTCTTATTCTTTAATTAACATAAACGTCGAGCAAAAAAAGAAGCTAAAAACCTTAAATCTGTTAAATATTGCGTCTCTGTACATTTTCATGAGCATTAATTGATTTAATTCATTTCCTTTACAAATAAAAACACTTTAATGCCCACGTTTGCTTATATAGTCGTTTTGTAAAAGACTAGACTTTATTGAAAGGATCATTCACAATAGGGTAACAAATAATGAGTCGAGCTTTTGAGAAGGGGATAATCGGATTTCAAACTCAATGAAATAAGGGCAATCAATTGAAACTGGAAGAGCCTTTACAATGTTCCGCCTAAACGGACGTTTTGCATTGACAGCGAAGTATTTGTAATCAGCTAGCATATAAGGAGTGTAACAGTCAGTTGGTTGTGTTGGTTGGTTGTGACAAATTTGGTTCGGTGTTGTCGGTATTTGATTTAGAAGACGATTTGAGATGAAATTACTTAATCATTAAGAGCGTCAAGACACCCATGATCGTTTTGTGGAGGCGTAAAAAGAGTAATAAGAAAAAGAAGTAAAGGTCGTTGAGCTTTGGCTTGTTACCTCGGTCTTTTTTACTATAAACAGTTCTTTTTTGGAATGCATTAATATTTAGCATATATTTGCAAACTCCCGCGTCATTAGTGGTGGGAAATTCACATTGACCAGTGAAAAGTCATTCTTTGACACTACAGATGTTATATTTTCAATACATGTGCTTACGACAACACATTCAACCTAATAGTAAATACTGTGGCATTCAGCTATGACAAAATTTTTATGTTTGTTCGTTTACTAGGTATTATTAATGAAAATGTAATATTAAGCATATTGCAGATTTTACGGCCTGTGGGTGTCCCGAACATTAAATTATAAATTAATTCAAGAATATTGACAGTAACATGTCTCTGGAAATTACCTTTGACCCGTAAAAATACCAATCTATACGACACTACAGAATTGTTTTGGAATACAGTCCTGCTTGTTACACAAATATAACAACAGATCGCTGGGCATTTCAGCATGACAGACTTAAGTTGTCTCATTTCTATCTGTTTTGATTAAAAAAACAAGATGTATGATCAGGGCAGGGTCCATATGCGATAATTTAACATAATCCTACCCCCAAGCAATGGCAGACGTATTTCTAAACCGATTCCTCTAGTGATTCTAGACGACGGTTGTAGTCTTGCGTTTCTTAAAGTTCGATGCCAAGACCTTTATTGTTGATAATGTGTCAGCTACTGATCACATTATCAAAAAACAAAAGGTTTTGATAATGTGGTCAGCTACTGAACCACATATATCAAAAATAAAGGTCGGGGCAACGAAATTTAACAAAAGACATACAAGGGATAATCTATGAATAGAAGAGGGGCTAGAGTTATGCGCTTTAATTAAGACTGCCGTGAAAGCTATGGACCCACTCTTCAGGTTCGTTCATACTACGCTGCAATGCGCAGTGCAGTGCCGATATACGATCCACTGCAATTGAACCTGCTTGCTGCAGCTGAGTAAAATAATTTAACTTGGTTGCAGTACCGCAATGCAGTATACTGGACAGAGACCGTATTCGAGCACTGCAACTTACCGCAACGCACGTTGCAGCGTAGTATGAACGAACCTTTAGTTCAGGCCGGACGAAGTATTTATAACGCTTTGTGGGCTAAAATGAGTGAAAAAAATTGGGTTTTAGGATTTTTGTAGGATCACATGACCCTATGTGAGGCGAAATTTTCCAAAACCGGTGCATTGTGGGATTGGACTCAATACACTTTCTGACTGAAGGTCCGTTCATACTGCACTGCATTGCAGTGCAGTGCTGCAATGCAGCATACCAAAATCGTCACTGCAATCACTTGCAGTATCGCAACGCAATGCAGTACTGCAACGAAGTTAAAATTATTTTAACTGGCGATGCAGCAAGATGCAGTGGGGTGCAGTCAGTGTTGCAGTATGCCAAATTTCCGCAAGTTTACTGCAACGTACTGCAACCCGTGACCTGCAGTGACCTGGGTTGACCTGCAGTAAATCGATTATGAGTGCAGCGGAAGTGACGGAACATTGCAGTAAATTTACTGCACTAGCAATGCAGTGCAGTGGAAGTATGAACGGACCTTTATAGTCTCGGTCCCAGTATTTGGTAGGTGTCCTGCGGAACGTACTACGAATACTCACCACAACAAATCTGGTGAATTTCATTTCAGGTCGATGACCGATTAGTCAGCTATAGGGAGTGCTCCAATTGGCTGATCGTAAACAACGTGCAGTTCATTCATCAATGTTCAAAGCAGGCCATAAAGTAAACTTACCAAAATGCAATACTACAGCATAAACAACCTTTAAAGGTCCGTTCATACTTCACTGCATTGCAGTGCAGTGCTGCAATGCAGCCTACCAAAATTGTCACTGCAATCACTTGCAGTATTGCAACGCAATGCAGTACTGCAACGAAGTTAAAATTATTTTAACTGGCGATGCAGCAAGATGCAGTGGGGTGCAGTCAGTGTTGCAGTATGCCAAATTTCCGCAAGTTTACTGCAACGTACTGCAACCCGTGACCTGGGTTGACCTGCAGTAAATCGATTAGGAGTGCAGCGGAAGTGACGGAACATTGCAGTAAATTTACTGCACAGCAATGCAGTGCAGTGGAAGTATGAACGGACCTTAAAAGAATTTCTTGCAATATTTTCAGCCCGTTTTTCAGTACAAAGACAGCTCATCAACTGTGACAGACTCCTGATATTATATTTTTTGTATGGGTAATGAAATCATGATAAATTTAATCATATAAATTATGAGTGAGGAGAACTGGAAAATATTAATATAAAACTTGCAATGTGTTGTGCAATAAGCATGACTTATCTGATTGACCTAGTTCTAATCGGACTAGTGTGTGAGAACTTCCTGAGTAAGAAGATGTCGGAAGATGTTCGCAGTCAGAGGACAATAGGAGCACAGTGTCCTATCTTCTCCATTCTAAGAACTGTACAGAGGTTCTTTGTTTACCTATAGGAAGCAAGATTTCACACCTGTTGATGAACAATGGACTTTGTGTAATTCCTATGTCAAAACACATCAGGTACAGGATGTGAAGCATGTTTCAGCGAACGAAAAAGATTGCGAAATTTCAACTTGTCTCTGCATGTTTTGTTGCATTATGGGAAATTTGCTAATGGACAAATTCTGTTGCAAGTCATTCTTCTTTGCCAGTTGACAAGAGATTTCACCGAGTGTAGACCTCTCAAACAGAAGGTGGAGAACTTTGAATAACATTTAATTTATAAAATGTTATTATATTTTATTACAATACTGGAAAGTCGCTAGAATTGTCAGAGCTGCACAAAATTTGGTACCATTGGAAAAACAAAGGTTAACATTAGAATACCAGCAGGATCTTGTTTTTGCCAGTGCTGCCTCTACAAAGAGTTCACCTTTAACGCACTGAGTACCTGTATGGACATTATAATATGTAAGCTGCTGTTGTACTTCCAGAATCTCTCCAAGTCTACAACTTAATAAATTAATTGGCCGGTCTAGACCAAAAGGACTTTTGCGGTTTCGCGAATCTACTGAACAGTGCCAGCAAGAATTGTGTCGCCAAGATTTATATGTGGACCTGATTCTACAAGACCCTGGTGCGCACCCAACAAGAACTTTGAACTTCATTATAATTCTTGAGATGATGTGCGTTTAATTTGATTAGGTAAGAAATAATAATTTTTGTGCATTGTTTATATTGTATTTGTGTTGATTAATTTCAGTTATGGATTAAAATCATTGTTTTGAATTTACATCTTCGTCAACGTCAAATCTTCTTACAAATAGTCAATTTGTGAATTTGTTTTATGAACCACGGGAGGTTGCTTTTCTGACCTTGGGAACTTCCCGTAACAGAAAATTGGGGTACGACACCGTCCGGGGGAGGGGAAACAAATTGGAAGACAATTTTGAAGCACAATTGTTAGAAAAAAATTGTTGAACTGTATTATCATTTTAGTATTATCCAAATTTGGTGTTTTTTTTAAATTCTTTACAAATAGATTGTATCAGTATTTGAATCACAATGACATTCATGCGCAAGAGTTTGTGAAGAAGCCTGGACTGGGATGTGTTGGACCAATTAAGAAGTATAGATCTTTGGAAAATTTCAAACTTAATTAAGCAGGTGGTAAATCAATAATGAGGAAAACAATTGTAAGAACATGTATCCAAACATGGGTAGATGATGAAGTGTGGGATCAATTCATTTCTGGAAAAAGGGAATCCCAGTAGAGGATGAAATGTAGGCCCTTCAAATAGAAAAATGAAGATTCAAGCAGCGAAGAAGAGAGACTAGAGATTTATAGAAAAATTCAGTCACCAAGAAAGGAAGAGTAGAAAAAGAAACGATACCATCACCAAAGAAATGGAACGATTAGAGACACAAAAAAAGATTCAAGCAGAGGTTTTTAGACAGAAAGAAATAGAAATGCAGAAAGAAATTAAAAACTAAGAAAGGAGCGTTGCAACAAAAAGACTCTACTGAGTCTGGTTTGATGTAGCCCGTCACATTAGGCTTGTACCTAAGTTTCAGGAAGTGAAAGTGATAAATATTTCATGCAATTAGAGAAACTTGCCACAAAAATTAAAATGGCCAAAACCAAGTTGTACTTTTTTTTTTTGGTCAAAGACATGTTGTCTTAATTTTTTTGTTTATACCTGTACTTGTTGGGTGGTTGGAGGCAAAATACAGATATGGTCCACCAACCCTTATACTCAAAAGCTTAGATATTTACATCTAGATATCAACGTCATGGATAAACTAGATTAAATTTAGGCCAAATCTTCCAAGCAGAGAGCATACAGCACAAGCATCATGTGTCAGACAATGGGAAATCTGGAAAGGAAGGGAGCACAAGAAACCAGAAGAAATTGGAACAGAGCGGAGCAGAAGGACAGAAAATGCAAAGTTGACACACAACGCCTGGCGGCATATAGCTGTCGAGGATTGGGCGAGCAAGGAAAACAGTGATTGAAGATGGGTTTGGGGAAGGTTTTGACAGGATTTTTCAGAAAAATAAACAAATAGACACAAAACTAGAAAGGACAAAACAAACACATAGACACACAAAGACAACTCAACATTACCATCCCACAACACCCGACCCACACAAAAGCTCACAACATATCATATAAAATACAATGAGGGAAAACACAAACCAACACAGGGACACCAACAGTGGTGGACAGGACAAAGACATCACCCTCCCTTACACTCACTCCCCCCCTCCTTCTCTCTCTCTCTCTTTAAATAAGCCGGATTAAAACAGCTGCCGTGGCAAAACAAAATAGAAAATAAATTTAATAGTCCATAGCCAGGTTCTGTACGGGCCTTAAAATTCGAGTGTGTTGCACCCACTGGTGAGGATTTAGTATGTTTCCGCCCCGAAAGTTGCCATAAGCGGATTGCCTATTAACAAAATGGTCGCCATTGTTTTCTGAGAAAAAAATGCTATTGTATTTTCATTTAATATGAACTTGATGGCAGCACTAATAAAGTTTTACCTTCATGAAGTGGCTAACATTTAATGTCCAATATGGCCGGAAGGAGCATGTTTGTTAAAATGGTACTAAAATTGCCAAATTAATGGGTAGAATGCGGGATATGGTGTAGGGGTAATTTGAGAGCACCCCCAAAGGATAATTAATGGCATGTGTATATTGCGGACATGATTTTAAATTGATGGGGGAGGACGGTTATACCAGATCCGGGAGACATAAATCAAGAAGAACAACACCCTTGCACATCTTCTTCGACATATAAGAACCATAAGGAAAACTATTGATAAAAATTTTCCGCAATTTTCTCTCGTAACTTCTGGGCAATTGAAGACCACAACACTTGGTGACGCTGGGAAGGAAGATGATCCCGCCAGGGCAGTGAGATTGAGAAAGACGCTGGTGTTACAAGTCAGAAACAAAGATACAACTGAGTGCTCGAAAGAAAAGTTAGGTCACCAATTTAAAATTTTCTTCTATATATAGACAACTTTTGCACTTCTTCATAAGCATGCCCAGGAAGGAAACACTAGAAAGGTTTCACCAACCCTCAAGAATATGATTTTGAAAAACTTTTGTCAGATATCAAAGGATTGGGGTATGAGGGCGGAAAGTAAGAAGTGAAGAAGTAAAGGAGAGTACATGTCCTATTGTTTGCTGCTAGGTAAGCGGTGCAAGAATCATAGGATTAGCCCGTTTGAATTCGTGTTTGGACATCAAGTCAGAGCACCGTTACAAATTCTCAAAGAAAAGTGGTTAGAAACCGACAGTGAATTGAACATCTTGGACTATGTATATGGAATTCAAGTCAAGGCTAACAAGTGCATGTGAAATTGCAAGAGAAAAAATTTGAAAAGACTACTAGGCCAAAATGAAACATTTGGTATGATAAAAAGGCAGGGACAGGGATAGAGTGTTTGAGAAAGGGGGATAAAGTTTTGGTATATTTCCCAATTCTGGCCATCCATTGCAAGCCAGTACAGTGGTCATATGAGGTTGAATCCACGGTCCGTGAAAGTAAAAACTATGTTGTCAAAACGTCAGGTAGGCGCAAACAAAGACAAATGTGTCATATAATTATGACTGAACAAAAAAAGTATGTTGATGGGATTGAACCAGTCAGTGAATTCCAAATCAGGGTTGCCATACAAGTGTCAGACCAAGGTGATGATGTGAACAAAGAGGAAGTACCTGATATTTCAGAAAGAAAACAACAAACAGGTGATAACATGCCTAGGTTGTCAGCCTAAACTATAATGCTGATGTGCCACCAATTTGGAAACAAAAATAGGTCACATGTCAAGTTTAAAACAGGATGAACTTACAAATTGATACATTTTTGGTCATTTATTTTCAGAGTTCCAACCAAAACAAACGTGGTGTTATCATGATATAGATGTGGGTGATGCTGATTGCAACTCTATCAAAACAACACCCAATAGGTTGAACCATGAAAAAGCAAAATCTGGAAAGAAGAG
>JAMKCH010033999.1:0-20420 GCA_023653785.1 Ophioderma brevispina | reverse complement strand
CTTTTTATAATACAGTGACATTATACTGTTGTAGTGGATGTGAAATAAGCTATTCAGGCCATGAATTGCGCAAAACCACGTGATTTATCATTCAAATGGTAATGCGGATTTGTATCAAAATGTCCGCTTTTTAAAGACCACTGTCTTCCACTGACGTTATTCATTTCTAGTCCACACAAGCACTGCACTTTCCCCCCGTAAAACATGTAGAGTAAATCCTAACAAACCCGTACAGTCATTTAGCGACTATTTGGGAGTCATTTGTGTTGTTCCTATGGCTGTATTCCTTCTGGGGTGCAATCCGCAAGTTATCGATCGGCCAGGTCTTTTAATCCGCCATATTTAGGGAACATGCATTCAAATCAAAATGTTTTCGAACTCCAGGATTCTGGGAAATAACATTGTTGCAAAACAAAACTTTGCGTTCAATGCGTCAAACGTGCGTTAGGAACCGCTGGTTACTTTGAAATCCTTTTGTTTATGTGATTTGTTTTTCCTGAATGGTGCAATACTTTTGTACAGTGTGTGTAATTCTGGTATATTTCAAATGACCTAGACTATCATGCGAGCAAATGAAGACATTCATTTTTCTGAAATTGTTCCGTTCCGTGGCGGCACGCAGTCCGTACTCTATGGAGAGGGAGATAGATATAGGGGCGATCGTAGCGGAAAAGCCAGAGCAACCTCGGGCTATTAAGGGTTAACCCTCGTCTACCAAAGGGGGGGTGCCACACCAGGGCCACCCCCTTCAGGTTTTCCTGGCCTTTCTACCCCCCCCCACCTGTATGGTGCCCAACTTACTAATGAATGTACTTGTTCATGTGACATTTTATGCTCCTTTACATGCAAAACCAAACATCCACCGGACTATTAAAATACACTGCTGAAAAAAAAAAAAACGGATTTTTGACTGGCCAGCTGGGAATACACACGCAGACGTTAAACTAGACTTTCGCGGTTCTCGGCTTCGCGATTCGTGACGGGGGGGGTTGTTCGTACGGAACCTTATCGACGTGACCTGTAGTGTTAGTAAACTTTTTCACATACCTATAGCGGCCCCCTGTTTAAATACCACATCGGCCCCTTTCCAACTTGAAGTCCTTGATGGACTCCCCCAGGGTCTAAGGTCCTAACTGCCACAACTTGTCCCTTCTTCAATACACAAATCCCCTTTTCATATGTCTCTGAGCCCTTGCCCAGCTGAATACCGAGCATCCTTCTCAAGTAACTAAAATTCTAATCTAACACAGGTGCCCTTTCACAACTACCCCAAATATGGCCAATTCCCAAATACTCACGGGTCTCCGTTCCAACAACTTGATCTTTTCTGAATTAACCCAGATCTCTCCCCAATTACCCCAGGTCCACTTCCCCAAAACTATCCATGTTTCTCCATTCCAAACACCCCCGGGTTCTCCTTTGCCGAATACCCCTATTTCATGCCTCTACAGCACTCCAGCAATGAGTTACTATACTTCCAGCGCGTTGAAGAATAATTTAGTTCTCTTGAGGTCCCTTTGGGGAAATCGTTTGCCTCAGAAGCTTATTAAAGGGGCATTTTGTGAGTCCAGCCTCGATCCCCCGATTACGACAAAAATATTCAGGATTTTTATTTCATCTGAACCTTTAGCCTTAGTATCCACTTGGCCAAGTTTACGTGCAAATTCGGTTCGCATATGTAAGAAATCGAATTTTGTATTTTCTGTCCGTAAACGACAGAAATTACAGAAACAGTAGCCTATGGAACCGGGGAGGAAACGAGCAATTATATAACACAAACCGCAAGATCGGGCATGAGCTCAAATTGTGAGGAATAGCTTTTATCAAGGATACTCGTGATCAATTAATAAAACAGAAGGTCCTGAAATCATGAATGAACCTTAATTTGAGCCGAATTGAGTTCTAAGTGCATCTGCATATTTCCTCCAAATCCAACTTCTAAGGCCCTAATTTTAAAAGGACAAAAATCAGTTCCTAAGTCCCTAAGTTCAAAAAGACGGGCAACAACACATCCCTACCCAGAGTTCCCCCCTCCCCCGTCTTCTCCGCCTCTCACTCTCCCTTTTGTCTTCGATGAATTTGAGCTCAAATTTAGTCAAAAGCATCCTAGTGTCTCCATTTTTTTCTAATTTAGGAGCCTATTAAAAGACATGTGACAGGAAATGATCGAGTGTCAGGGATTTTATTAGGTTGCAATTAGATGCGTTGTGAAATGAAACTAGCAACCCAGGTGCTCAGCTCGTGTTCGAACCTATTCAATAGTCACTCGCTACTTGGTTTGGAGGAGGACACCTCGACTCGTGTTGCCTCCGAGTTTTTATTTATTGTGTTTAGTGCATCGCCTTTATATTATGTTTGGACTTTGCGAGTTAAGTCTGAATAAATATTTATGTTGACAAGCTCAAAACCAAGTTTAGCCGCAGCCCTTGCGGTATCTTTGAGAATGCTAAGTACAACTATCATCTTACATTTTGGTGGCAGCGGTGGTAGTTTTTGATATTTCCAAAATGTGAGGACTTTGCCGACTGATGCGACATTTTAATTTTGAGTCTCAGTCGCGGGGCAGTGCTGTAACACATGGACATTGAGATGACACGCGAGTTTAAAATTCCAACGTCATTCACACCGTTGGTAATCTTCGATATTGAATTGACCGTCGCATCGTGCATGGTGTATGAATTGGTAGACCCAATACAGTTTATGTCTATCGTGCCCCTATAACCTGACAAACGTTATTTGTCAGCGGCACACATTCACTGTATCCTGTGCGATTGTGAATGGGGCCCAGCGGTCCTAAACTCTATTTTGTTATGAAATAAACTGTGGATTGGTCATCGCCATTTGGAAATTTAGTCATCTTGCGAATTCCGGTTGTGAATGGAACGCCTTGTTGAAACTGTGGACATAGCTTGTTGTGAGGAAGCTGACCAAACCCAAACACCTGTTGAATGTGGCTATGCCGCCGTTAACCGCAGAGTTGGAAACAATGCACGTATCGCGGTCAATGAACTTGGCGCTTGAAGATTGTGTTAGCGGTAGTTGTTGAATGAGATGAGCCACTGAAGAGGTTTGTGCCGTGAACCGGAACTTCTGAAGCTGGAATGTGGTAACTACATCAACTTTATCAGGTGCCATAGTCGACATCTATGAAGAATTCATGGTAGGATTAACTCTAAATACATTTTCTTTTTGACCAGTCAAAATTTATGCGTGGGATCCTTTTTTTTTGCTAAGGTTGGTGATTTTTTTTTTCGTGATCGTTGAATTACTCAGGCGACATGAACACTATTATTGCTGAGTGCTACGAGTTGCTTTGCTTTTGGCTGCGACTATAACTCTTGCCCTAATGAATTTTGATGAATATTTCAACTTTGATGTTTTTTTAAAAAAACAAAAATATTCAAAACAGAGATCTACACAATGCACAACATAGCGATATATGTATGTGTGCATATTTCAAATTGTGCGCTTTTGAATTGGTGCGTTTAGGTTTTTTGTGCTTTAAATAAGCGCTTCATTGTAGATATAAATTTTGCGAGTTGCATTTTGTAGATTTGCTCTTTGTGGTAATTCGTTCATTGCATTCTGGCATAGAATTTTCTTCAACTCTATTTCAGTGGAAGGTTTTGTCAGATTACATTACATATGTGCTAATATCAATAAGTTTTTTGAGTCAAACAATGACAACAGTTGTGTGACTCATTGAATTAGAGTTATTAGTTGTATCTGTGTTGTTGTTAAGTATATATCAATATGTATATTGGAAATTATTTTGCACATACAGGTACATTAAGGTAATTCCATTTAATATCATATCAGTAGTTTTGTGCAGCAGGACCAATTCACATAGGTCTTAAATTGTATCATTATTCAATTTTGTTGATTAAATTTCAAATTCAATATCATCATGGACGGTTCCGATGACCATCTGATGAGGGGCATTGTTCTTCCTCAATGGGGACCCCTCATACTTGCCAATGCTTTTTTTTAAAGGTGGTGAAAATGAAGATTTTAATCAATGGTATCGGAAGTTGGAAATTGTCATAAATAATTAACCCCAATGGGCTCCCAACAAATTTGAAGCATTACCCGTAGACTTGAAATCAAGGCATGTGCCTACTGGGATCAATTACCTTTGGATGTTAAGGCAAATTTAGACTTGACTAAATGCCATGTGTCTAGATTACGTCATTTGGTCGGACACACAAATTGAAAAAGGATAAGAATTTCACTCATTCTCGTCCAAGAATTGAAGGTGAACCTTTAGAAATGTATGCTGCTGCAGTTAGGGAGATGATAAATATAGCCTTCACTGGTGATTAGATATGGTGAACAATTAAAGAGAGAAAGAAACGCTCCGTAGGTTTTTACAGGGCTTAGATCCTGTACTTCAAGTGAAATGTAGGGAACACGGTCCTGTAACTGTTGTTGAAAATGCAAGTCGATAGTGCTGTCGTTTGGAATTTGCACAAAAAGCTGCGCAAGGGCAACAGCCTGTGTTTAAAACAGATACGTCAACTATCTTTATTTAGTAATCAACCTGCAAAGTTCACCAGATGGCATTAACAGTAGTCCTATGCAATCTTTGGTTTCACAATTATCTCAACTGAATGTCAATAGTATCACTCTCCAGACAATCTAGATCTTTTACCAGTGTAGAAGTGATTATTCGCCATCTAGGTCACTTACAGACTGTCCCAAAAAAACTATACATCAAAGATTATTTTTTTTGGCCAAAAATTAAGTTCAATCTCAACCACGAGTTATACTCCATTCTTTTAGTAGTGTTTTTCCCAGCTTCAGAAGATTTTTTAGTTGGTGTAATTTGGGGGTCCTGGTTCATGAGTTATGGCTAATTTATCTGAGACAGTTTTTGAAAAAACCTGCTGAGGCCAGTTTCCGGCTATCCTGATATCAATAAAGTTGCCATTGAAGATAACCTTCAAGACATTCTTTTTTGAAAATTAAAATAAAAAATAGGTATAAAAAAAGGTGTGCTGCTTGTTTCTTGTGATATTATAACTTTATATGTCGCAATTGCTTAATACCTACATTTAGCATTGGGAAATTCAATGCCATCTAGTATTGTTGTCTCAGCTTTGCTCCAGGTTTCAGCATAAGGTAGAAAACCATAAAAACCCCTTGTTGAATAAACTGAGACCTTGAACACAACCACTTTTCCTTCCTTTATGCTCTTTGTTGAACACTGCTTTCCTTCATTATATTCCTCCCTGGGATCTGGGGGCCGTTGGGAATAGGGGAAGGGTAATTTGTCCCTCCACATTAGATCGTTATCCACAAATTTGTCCCTCAACAGACCTTGAGATGTTTTACATTAGTTTTCAGCTGGCAATTCCCCAATTTCAATGAATATCATGATTAATGTCCCCCTGATGAGTGAGAATCCCTCATTTCCACCCACAACGTAATAATTTCCTTGTGCTTTCACTGAAAAATAATTCATTGATAGTTCAATTATGATAAAAACAGTCACTCGATCTATACAATATTCTTTTGTTTGAAAAGGGTTTAATCCCACATTGGATCTACAACACGCCTTATACCTGTAGTTTCTTGAACCTTCAGGTGACACTGGCCCAGTGGTATTTTAACCTTTGTGTGTTTCAACTGCAATATCCTCCGCTAGATCCCTTAAATTTGATGGAATAAAAGCGAGGATTTATCTTAGGATCTGTCTCAACAAATAATTCAAAAATTCTGAGCAAAAATGCACAAGTTTATTTTTTTATTAATTTGTTAGTTTTGATTGTATAGTTTTTTTATTGGGACACATCTGTAGTTCTCGACAATCCTTCGCCCATACAGATATCATTCTAGACGAATTCTAGAGAAAGAAGAGATAGGTTTCTCCTAGAAGGGATTATGATGCGCCATGATTCCAGAAGGGATTTTAATCATCGTGATTCCAGAAAGATTATGAATGGTCCGTCATTCAAAGGACCAAAAGTGGGGGTAGTTCTGATTACCATGCGTGCAGGCCTAAACCTGATGAAAGGAATAAACCTTTTGGCAGACTAGGGTCAAAATCACCATCTTATCTCGCTATAGATTCGATCAAAGTCGCCATCCACCTTCATGGTCATTTATGTTAATATGGTCCTCATTCTCCAGGTCATAACAATCTGCGCATACGTAATCTCCTTCACCATTTCGTTATGAGTATCAACGTAGACCTAATTCTCATTACCATAGAAGAGAATAGAGATCTCCTCACTCATAATCACATGATTTGGGAAACGCGAACTGGTCGTGGACGAGGACCACTCCTCGACCAAAGTGGTGAATCGGTGATATGGAGATAGTGGGTAGTGTGGCGAAATCTACTTATTCCAAAAGAAGGTCCACAATCTAGGCCTACTCAATCAAGTCCCATTTCATATACAAAGGTTGCCATTGGTACACAATGTTTGTGCCTGCTAGATTCTTGTGCCAAGGTTTCTTTGAATTGTGAGACATTATATAAGACTTGTTGAGTTTTGCAAACGGAGACAATTGTCTACTATACCATCTTCTTTACATTCCATTGTAGGTGAGCCTTAGATATTATAAGTTCCCTAGATGGTGTCCTTTTCGCATGTCTGCTATGCAGTTGCAACACGTTTTTATTGGTCCACACAATATCACGCACCCTTGATATTAGGTTGGGAGTCTTTTCGCCAATAACGTTTTTGTTTTGGATGTACTAATTCGTAAATTGCAAGTGGAAATTGGAATGTCTGTACCTATGTACCAAATCCGAACTGGTACCAATTTGTTATGCAAAGCATGGTAGCTACAACTGTAAGAATTCCAGCGATTCAGAGAAAAACATCCTGTTGAAAGTTTACTCAAATGACCATATCATAGTCATGTGATTACCCAGGCATTTTGTGACCATAAAATTAACACGAATCTGTTTGTTTGCGCGTACTTTGGACTAATTTCCAAAAATGGATGTATTCCAGTCTTGGTAATGAATTTAACCCCAGATGATATTTCTTTGTACGAAGATACAGCATTGGTCAATTCTATTCTGTTAGAGGCCAAACAGGTGAAATTATGATGTGTCCCTGTAATGATATCAAAGTTCAATTTTTAGTAACACGAGAAGAGCCGATTTTCACGTCCGCGTTTTAGATTTTCGATCTCTCAGATCTGACTTATCTTCGTGAGTCAAAAGGAAAAGGTTCAGAAAATTTGCTTTCAGAGTATACTGATAGATTTCGAAACATCCAGATGGATTATGGACGTACTATTTGGTTGTACCATACCATTGATACTGGGTGATTCCCCTCCAGTAAGACAGCGCGCTTAACCCGAGTCTCTCCTAAATTGCATACGGAATTAGAAAAACAAAGTGATGAATTTACTACGTCAGGATCTTATTGAACCTTCGACCTCGGAGTATTCAGCTCCTGCTTTGTTAGTTAAAAAGAAAACCCCTGGTCAATGGCGCCTTGTCGTAGACTATAGGAAATCCAACCAAATTTCTCCGAACTGATTCCACATCCAAGATTTGATGAATTCCCATAGATGCCTTGCGTGGTAGGTAGTGTATTTTCCGTCATAGATCTTGCAGGCGCATTTTGGCAAGTGGAGATGGATCCACAAAGTAAACATATTACAGCCTTTTCGATGGTATTGGTTTGGTCAATCAATGGAAAGTGATGCCCATGGGTTTGAAAAACTCGAGCAGACTTTTCAGAGACTAATGGAATTGGTCTTTAGCGGAATGCACTGGACTAGGGTTTGTTGTACATAGATGACGTGGTCATTTTTGGAAAGTCTTTCGAAGACAAGATGAGGAATTTGAAGGAGGTCTTTGAGCGTCTGAAAAGTTCTGGTCTCAAAGCCCGGTCCAGATAAGTGTAAACTCTTTCGCAAGCAAATTGTGCAATCTTAGGTACATGTCGTTTTCAAATAAGGAATTAGCCAGAACAATTCCAACATAGGAAAAGTAGCAACTGGCCTCGTCCTACGAATGTATCCATCCTCTTTGAGAAGTTGGCTTGGTCTGACGGGATTTTATAGAAAGTTTTATTAGAGACTAGCAAAGATCAGTCAGCCACTTCCTTGACCTCATCGAAGGGGTGTAATTTGATTGGTCATGGGACTGCGAAAGTTGCTTTTGCAAATCTTTCGTCCCCCCCCCCAAGCCTTGATTCCAACCGCCGATTTTGTATATCCTGATTTTGACTCTCTATTTCCTATAGTAGACGCGTCTTCGTAGCAAAGGTTCTGTACTTTCTCAGAAAGATCGTACTAACAAGTAAAGAGTGATCGCGTATGCTAGACTTCTCTTACTCCAATCTGAACTAAGTGGCACTTACGATAGAGAGTTGTGGGCGATAGTGTGGGCTGTTCGCCACTTCAAGCAATTATTTGCAGAACTTTCATTTTCAGATTGTATCCGATCATAAACCCCTTGTAGGACTAAGGAAAAATTACCATAGACAATGACCCTACAGGTCGTCGTGCCAGGTGGGCACTTATTTATATGTGATGGATGGACCATTGTTTCATAAGAAGAGGTTCTCAGCACACAAATGCTGATATAATGTTCTCCTTGCAAAGTGAGCCAAACTTGGTTTCTAGATATTGATTTGTTGAAATTGCTTCAACGAAGACAAGCATTGGCTTAAATGGCACATTTGCAAGTGCTTCTTAGAGATGTCTCCAATCTTGACACTAAAATGTTTCAGAGCCATTTTCTTTGGCCAATGATTGCAATCGATTGAGGCAACTTCAGATGAACGATCCTTGTATTAGCAGAGTTATAGCTTGGAAACAAAGTGGTGACATCACCACCACTCTTTTCTCGTTTTCGTTCAGGTCAACAGTTTTTTATTAAATTTGCGCAGAGTTTACAAGTACATGGTTTTGCGCAAGGTATACTCTGGAAAAGACTAGAGAAGACGGTAGACCTCGTACCTTACAAGCTGTTATACCATCGTACTAGTTCCTGAGGTTCTTAGCCAGATACATGGTCCCCCATATGTTTGGTCATTTTTTGGTGTTGAAAAACCAATGCAAAAAGGCCCTGTCCCTTCATTTATTGGGCCCTTTATGTATAGTGACATCAACAACATTTGTCAATCTCGAGCAATGCCATAAACCGCGTAATCCAGTTACCTAGTCACTGCGCTTCCAACTAGAAACCCATTTTGCCCTTACAAGCCTTTTGAAATGGTAGCTGCCGACATCGCAGAATTAGGTTTGACCTCCAGAGGCAATAGATATGTATTAGTGGTAACTGACTACTTTACCAAATATTCAATTTATTCCTCTTCAGAACAAACTGCTAAGCTGTGACATATGCCTGTTTTTCAATTCATTTGTCAACACTCACTTATGCAAATTACATAGTGATCAAGGGAGCTCAGTTCGAAGCTGATTGTGTCATTCAAAATTTTTCGGAAATTTTGGTGTACAGCCCATACTAGTCCTGGACCTCCCTCTTGGATGGTCAAACTGAAAGATTTAAAGAACATACGTTCGCAATTAGTGAGATGTTTGCATCATTCACAGGAGAATGGGACGATTTACTTTCCTCAGTTGGATTTGGCTTACCACACTTCAGTCCATTCCTCCACTGGTTTCAGTCCATTTACTTAGCACATGGCGTGAGGCTCTTTGCCGGCTAACTGTTATGTTTGGTCCATAGATTCATCAATAGATCGACAAGAGAACACGTTGTCTTTATGCCACAAAAGTATAGAAGGCAACTTGAAAGCTGCCTTCCCAGTTAGTCCCCGTAAATGCCAACACGAAGGCGCATGCGAACAGACACAACAATATGATCAACGTTGTTCGATTCCAACCTCATGGTTGACCAACGTTTACTTGACTAATCCAAAGTGTGGCTTCGTATCATTAGCAACTAAGGATGGGTCCCATTTCGGATTATATTCATTAGGTATTCCAATGAGGGATTGCATTATCAAAATTGTAGATCCGTTTATCTCCTTCATGCAGTGCCAAGTAGCTGCGGCTATCACAAATGAAGCCTCAATAACGAATCAAATGGGCGTATGATAGTATACAGCAGATGAACCCCGTGTACCTGATACCTCTGGTACCGCTCCTCATCTTAGATCCGATACCTAGCCAGGTTTCTCGAGCACAGTTTAGAAGACTAAGAACTAATATATCTATTCAGAACAGGCAGAATGTTTCACAACCTGTTCTTCCCGGTAACTCCATTTAGGACAGACGTCTTATCTCCATCTACGGTCTCCAAAAACCCCTTCACCATCTCCAGCGACAAGCAGCATTTACAACACTCCACATTACAAGGACACTGCACGTTTTCAGGAAATCAATCTCCAGTACCTGTCCAGTGGATGCCCCGAGAATGTAATGTTTCAAGATTTGGGCGCACATTAGAGCACCTAAGCGTCTAATTATTAAAAGAATGTATGTGGTTCCAGTAACTTGAACACGTGGCTTCATAAGATGGATTATCATCCGTCATGGTTATCCTAAATTAGTAATTTTAGTAAGTGTTAAATGGTTGTCCTTTATTCTTATTCAGTGTTGATTTGTGTGTCACACCCCATAGTTTTTGTCTTGGAGTATTTGTGCGTGTTTTTGACGTTTATTAATTGGCTGACGGTTTTTGTCAGTGCCACTGATTAGGAATTTAAATGGATTTGATTGGGGTTTTATTGATTAGTGATTTTGAAACTATCATAATAAACGTGGTGGTTTCCCTTCTGAGTTGTATTTTAAAATTTTGATGCCAATTTTTCGAATAATTGAGGATTAATTGTGATTATGTAACAATGGTGATTTAATATTTACGCAAGGAATCCCATGAGAATGCAAGCACATACAAAATAGTGATGGCTAATTAATAGTAAAAGTTAACCCTCATTCCATTTCCACATTGAAATATGGTTTAGGGGTGGGGTGGGGGTTTTGAGTTCGTATTTGTTGCTTTTAACTAAATTATGGCGAAATATTGGTGCGAGGTCCCCATTTTAATTCCAGGTAGAAATATGTTGGTGGAAATGGAAATAATGTAAGAAATGCACATTTTTTTTTTTAAACAATTTTGTTTTACCATGTATTGTCACTTTAATAGCTTATTTATGATGCCATTTAATATATAAATCCAAGTGGATTTTTTGTTTTGCTCACAT
Organism: Ophioderma brevispina; assembly: GCA_023653785.1. Lineage (NCBI taxonomy): Eukaryota > Metazoa > Echinodermata > Ophiuroidea > Amphilepidida > Ophiodermatidae > Ophioderma > Ophioderma brevispina. The sequence goes on along the minus strand of JAMKCH010033999.1, from coordinate 9,276 downwards.
ATGCTTTGTTTTACAGTTAAGGTGGGACACCTTCCTTTTGAAGGGGTTTCTAATGTGACGAAATGATCGAAGCTGTCCGTGATTTTTATTGTTTTGCAATATCATCATTTGCAATGAAACTAGCAACCCAGTTCTCACTCGGAGTTCGAAATTTATTTCAATAGTCACTCGCTACTTGGTTTGGAGGAGGACACCTCGCTGTGGTTGCCTCCAATTTATTTATGGTTTTAGTTGGCATCGCTTTAATATATGTTGTGGACTTTTGGGAGTCAAGTCTGATAAATATATGTTCAGTCAAACCCAGTTTAGCCCTTCAGACCTTGCTTTCTCCTTGAGAATGTAAGGACCACGATCATCTTACAGACAAATCGGTTTTCCCCAGCTCTTAAGTTTGAAGTCGGCCACACAAATACGTACACAAAACTTGAGGTGCCCTGCTCACCCTTCACTTTCTCTGATTCTTTACAGCCCAAATTTCCAATCTACATGGACATAGTCTATTCCATAGACCTAAAAAAACTATATTGACCAACATGTCATGTTTTTCAGATATCAAAGTGGACTGATTTTTTTCTCATTTACAACATTTTTTGGATTATAACTACCTCTGTCCACAGATAATCAAAATTATTTTATTTGATATATTAAGTTAGCAAGAAATAAACATTGTCAATTATGACAATAAATAGTATAGGCCCATGCATAGCAGGAGGAAGCCCAATGAGCAAGCACTTAAGGGGGCCAGGACAACATGATTTAAAGGCATGTGTGCACCTATCCCACAACACAATATGGGACCTTGATGATCACATATTTTATTCTGCTATATGCCTTGTGTATATGGGATAATTTCACACAATGTATTATGGGATATTGGATTTCATGACTTGATTGTTCTGCAAAGCATTAAGACACCACAAATTAGGTGGTAATCTTTATGAGATGTGAGATTAGAATATTTAATGTATTTCACCATATCCCATACACAATAGATGAGACCTCAGACTGCATATACAAATTGTGATGTTACACTATTTTACCAGCATTAGTTTGGATAATTTGACAATGTATTATGGGTATTGGATTTGTTTCATTGATTCTTCAACATTCTTAGTCCACAATGCAAGTTGAATGAAAAAATCTTGCAAAAAAGGAACATTCTGGTCCAATTAAAAAAAAAAAAAAAACTTATTCTTCTTCAGCAATACATCCAAAATGTTCTGATATGTTATAAAATCATCCCCAAATACCTTCAGATTCCCAATAGTTTATATTTTATTCACACTCTCTCTCTCTGAGGCAACTATCTCATTATGTTTTCTCAATATGATACCCCCCATTTAGGAACATGGAATATTCCACATTGGCAAGTCTCTGGGTGGTACTTCTTTCTTTGAAACTACTTGCCTCACAAATCGTCCAAAAATTCCACCTTTTTCCTTCACAAAAAAAACAAAACAAGCCTTTCGGCCCTTGGAGAAGACTTCAACACATAACATATCCAATTTATAGCTCCAAACACCGCTTCATCTATCAAACCGAACAGAAGTCCAATTTTTTCTCACAATGCAAAAGGCAGTACCTCCCCCAATACGTGCACACTTACTGTCTTCTGTCGGCACATTTTTGAATTTTCAAAAGTAGACCAATTCCAATATCAGACTAACGTCTGATAACTAACTGTAACTGGGTCCGTAAAAATACGAAACTATTGCAGGGAATGTAAATCACCCCGTGAACCACAGTTTTAAACATTATTTTTGGTTTTGAATTTTTTAACATTCAATGTTAATAGAAAACGTTATTGCGCATATCCTAAAACATATTTTTAACTTTGTAGCAATGACATCAGACACTTGGACCGTAAAATATATTTTAGGCAAACGATTTATAGAAAAAATTAAAGGAAGGAAAACATGAAGAAAAAATTTAACCAGCATACAATTTGTTTTATATGACATATATACCATATTCAACGTCATGTCACCAGTTATATAATCATTACTATTTTTTGTACTGTACCTTACTCAGATTCGAACCAGGGCTTAAGTACACGTCCTATACCTTATCCAATACACTACATAACTTTAAAGATATCAGATGGTAAATTTAAATATATGAACTCTTTTTTTCCAAATTAAGTCAAAAACTATGTAAACAATACAAAAAAGATCGGATTTTAACCTATAATCCAAAAGAAGAGAAATAAGACTTGTATTTTTTGAATGACTTTAATAACACACGGAGCTAAACCGATTTTCATAGTTCATATTCATGGCACGTGTGGTCCAGTGGATTGAGCGCTCGTCCCGCCATCCAAAGGTGGTGGGTTCGAGTCTCACTGCGTCCAACGTGGTTGTGCCTTGTATTAAGCACTAATACCTTATTACTCTCCCACCAAGTTTGTACTGTACCAGCATTATTCAATGCTGGAAAGTAAGACGCGCTGTGCGGGATGAGTGGGAAACCCCCCCCCGCAAACCTAAACGGAGGAGTCTGGCCCAAACGCTAAGGAAAGCGATATGGGCACCCGCGACAGCTTGCTCGGCACGAGACTTACTTTTTTTATATTCTTACATTAAAAATCCGGTAAGTTACAACGGGACGTAATATTAAGCCAAACAAAAATTGTTGTATTGGAGTAACCCGCCCAACCCTAATTTGAAAATCAAGCCCTGTACAAAAGTATACCTACCCTAATTTTTTTTATTGATTTTCAAAATCCTTATTTTTTTCCAAGTTGTTTTTACCCTGATTTTTAACAGATTTTCTCAATATTTTTGTGTTTTTTGTGTTCTGGTGTAACTTTGGCACCTTCTCTTTAAGATTTTCTATAATAAGAGTCAAAAGTATCAATATTATAACATGACATGTTAGTGTGATTATTTGATGTATAATGCTTATTAAAAAAAAAAAATCCGCCCGCCCTACCACCTATTTTTTTGCCTGGCCCGTTTACTCTCCAATACATTTTTGTTGCCTTACGTACAATTATGATAACAGTCATGGTACAAATACTATTTTTCAAATGTGTGATATTAGGCAAAAAAAGTTTTTCTCAGAAATGTGAAAAATCGCAATGCGAAATGCGTTTTTTTTGGGGGGGGGGGTTAAAGAAAAATGCTAATGCGAAATGCAGTTTTTCTTTTCTTTTTTAACGCATTTTTGGCCCACTTTTTTCACAATTTTCATTTTTTTTCTGAATTTTTTTACAAAAAAAAATTCAAGTGAGTAAAACCTAACAAAAACATTATGAGGTCAAAAACCAATTTTAACAAATTGCACGCGGTCTGCTGAGACAAACTTGTTTTTTTTCTTGGCCTTATTATATACCAATACTGGGTTTTTTTTTTTTTTAAAGTTTTCTGCTTTCTGCTTCCAAATTGTAATTTCTTGTTAGATATTAGTAATAAAGCGTGAATATTGTTGAATAACCGAGTTGACTGTATTAGAAGGTAGAGTCTGGTAAAAATTAAGAACATTTTTAGGGTGTTTCGAAAGACCAGACCTCGAAACAACAGACCCAGACCTCGAAACAACAGACCCCGGAAGTGAATTCACTTCCGGGTCTCTGAGGTCTGTTGTTTCGAGGTCTGGTCTTTCGAGACATCCCCCGGGTGTTTCGAAACACCAGACCTCGAAACACCATACCCTGAAGTGAATTCACTTCCGGGTCTGTTTTTTCGCGGTCTGGTGTTTCGAAACACCCGGGGGGATGTCTCGAAACATCAGACCTCGAAACAACAGACCCGGAAGCGAATTCCAAAGTCAAGATTTCACCCGAATGTGAGGAATAATATTCGACGCCCAATTTCAGTTTGTGGCAAGCCGGCAAATGTGGGCTGGGTATGGAGGGTTGTTATCAGACGTGAGTCTGTATCCTATAATAAAATTGTTCTCTTTTGAGGGTCCCATGTGTGAGTAGATATTGAGTTAGTCCGTACGTACTGCCTTTTGCATTGTGAGTGGAAAATTTGCCATGCCGTTTATACATATCCCATGTTCCTAAACGTGCTCTCTAAATGCAAAAGAGTGAATTTCACTCTTTTTAGAGTGACTACAGGGCCCACTCCGAAAAGAGTGAAATTTCAAACCCTTGAAGAGTATGTTTTTGTTCATTTTTTTTTTTTCTTGATAATGTACAAAAACTGGTACCAACAGTGCTGTGAACGGTACGGGAAAATGTTTCAATGATGAACATAAATAAAATGTCAAGTAGATAGATTTAACTTGATTTTAAACTTGGCGACCTGTGATGATAGAAGACGGACAGTGCCGACTCTCCGCCATCTTTTGAGAGGACTTTGCGGCTTTGGTAAACTATGGCAAACACATCTACCCTTCTTGTCACAGTTCACGTGCAGGTCAACACAGAGGGTTCTCGCTATTAGGCCCAAAAAATTGTTGTATTGGAGTAACGGGCCAGTGCAAAATAGGGTAGGGCGGCGGAATTTTTGGTTTAAATAATGCATACTACATCAAATCATCACACAGTCTATGTCATGTTATGAATATTGAGACTTTGACTATTATTTATGAAATGAAAATCCTAAGCGAAGTTGGACAAAGTTCACCAAAATACAAAAAACACTGCAAATAATATGGAGAACAATCGGTTTTTTTTTAAAAATCGTGGGTAAAAACCCGGGGGCCACTTCTCAATGACAAGGTGTATCATCCGTGTCCAAGCAATCACAAAAAGCACCCTAAATACGTATTTTCGAAGCTTGTATTTTCACCCCTAAACACGTATCAAGCAGCGCAAGTACTACCCAACAAGTACAACGCCAAACAACGGCCCAAAGTGTAAAAAATGTGTTATCTGCTGAGTTAACACTTGCTTTTTAGAGCTTTCGAACACACCCCCTACCCTTTCGAAATGGCAAAGTCGCAAAGACCCTATTGTTCACATAATATGCAGTTCCTCAGCTTGATTATGCGAAAATCAGTTCCCCAGACCCCGAATTTACTTCCCTTACAGTTCTACAAGGAGTGTATAATAAACGGGGACCCTCAAACGGGGACCTCTGCAGTGTACGAAATCACTCTAACAACCTACAGACGAGATAAAATGCCCCGCCTTAATCGTACCCGGTAATGTCATTTGGGATGGTTACATTATGACAGAATATTTTTCAGCAGTTAATGAACTGGAACAGGGCACAATTATAGGCCCTACTTTGCAGTAAACGATGGCAGAATAACAAAATTCAAGTTACAACATTTTCTTCTAATAATCCATCAAAATTAAGTTACAGGAAAATACGAAACGGTCCAGTCCAGTAAAATTTGCATAAAAATAATTCAAAATATTGGGCCCAATTTCTCTGTGTGGAAGGTTCGTATATATCCGAAGGTCGTTAATCCGAACACGGGAATTTCCTATACCTACGTAGGCGTTACTTCAGAAGGTTCGTTAATCAGAACATTGTTTCTTTATTCCGAAGGTTTGTTATTCCGAATGTTCGTTTATCCGAAGTTGCGTTTTTCCGAAGGTTCGTTTTTCCGAAGGTTCGTTGATCCGAAAATGAAATAAGGTTTGTTGATCCGAAAATGAAATGAGGTTCGTTGATCCGAAAATGAAATAAGGTTGGTTGATCCGAAAATGAAATAAGGTTTGTTGATCCGAAAATGAAATGAGGTTCGTTGATCCGAAAATGAAATGAGGTTCGTTGATCCGAAAATGAAATGAGGTTGTTGATCCGAAAATGAAATAAGGTTTGTTGATCCGAAATGAGAAAAGTTCATTAATCCGAAAAAAAACCGGTTCGTTAATCCGAAAATGAATTGTGTTCGTTAATCCAAAAATGTTTTGAAGTTCATATGTCTGCCACCAGAACAAATTTATTAAACCCAGTTCGTTTTCCGAAGAATTTAAATTAAAACGATTTAAGAATTTTGAAGCTAAAAGATAATTTGAGGAAGGGTGTTAGGATGTTAAAGCAGCTCATTAACCTGTCGATTTCCGAACCTTAAAACAGTAAGGAATGAACCCGATTCTGCTGCTTTACTCTTTCAGGGATCTTTACAGGCAAAACTTCATTTTGACACTGTTACCAGGATTTGTTCGAGAAAGTAGCACAGCTACGGATTGGTAAGCCTTATCTCCCGTGAAACTTAGGTAATATGACACCCAGATGCACTAACCCCTCTCCCATATGAATGTTATTGCTATACGCACTGTCCGGTGTCAGTTGAGCAATGGTGTCACTTAACCGCCTGAGCAACGTTGTTTTCCGCGGGCACTGTAAAAATGTGTACTGAAATAGAGCACTAATTATAGTCTTTTGTACACTTTAATGTACCCCTTGGAGTCACTATATTTGCCCATGTGTACGCTTGCTCGTTCTAAATTTCCGAGAAAAGGGGTATTTTCCCCACTCTGTTCGCGAACAATTGATGTCGGGCGAATTCAGAAATAGGGTGTTTTTCAGAGGACGTGTCCCGAAATGAAAAATAGGTGGTATTTCAACAACCTACACTATTTTTGAGCCTTGAATTTTGGGGAAATTTTTTGTTGTTTTACCTCCATTTGTAGATCACTTGCTACAGATTCCCTTGTTTTACGTTATTTTGCTGCCGGTCTTTAACCAATACGGCCGCGCAAAATATTGGTGCCGATCTATTGGGGGACTGATACGTTGGTCTCTCACGCAGTGCCATTAGACATTATCCCTGGACCGTTCTTTCGCAGTCTGTGACACAGTCTGCCGTGGGAAAATTTCGGAGCAAATTCTTTCCGCACCGCCGTATTTCGCACAACGGCGAAAGGGATCCACTTCGCAAAAATGGGGAAATTATGGCAAGATGTTGACCGCGGGCTTTGCAAACAATGCCCCGACGGGCATTGTACAGAAGTTCTTCCGAAACGAACGTTAAAGTGTGGCCAGATGCATAGGCTACCTGATTTCACACACTTAAACCGGACTGCTTAAACCCATACTAGGTAGTGTTTTTTTTGTGTGCAATTTGCAATCCCATCGGAATCACACTATGTATGCATGATGATGGACGGACTGCCAAATTTGTCGTTTTTGCCGCCTTGGATTTCCTAATAATCTCACCAGTCTTCTCACTGATGTGGCTCCAGCTCCGTTACTGTATAAATAATTTTGCTCAGTATTTTAACATTCTTTCAATGAAACCTAAAATTCAAATTCTTTGCCCACAGGAAATGGGTGTAAAATTTATTTTAAACTCATCGATTTTCAACAAATCCATGAAATAGTTTATTTTCATGCGGGAAATCAGCTCTAGTCATTGTCACCATTAGTTGTTTGCATCTAAATGATTTCCTTGTTTTGCACAAATAGGGTATGTTTTTTTAAACGTCTTGAATTTGGTAACAAGGGTATTTTTTAAAGCAAAAGTTTCCTTGTGTTTTCCGCAAATTGTGGGTAATTTTCCAAAATTGTCCTTGAAAGCCCGCACGAAATAGGGTGTCTTTTGATATTTTCAGAGGAGCAGCGTTTACGCCTTGTAATACAGGTGCCCCCACAGGTTTATGTAACACGAACACTGTTTTTAGTAACTTTTAAATAAAACATTTTAGAACTATGACTTTTAAAAATGGGCTCGTTTTTTAATATTTCTATTCATTTGAAAGACTTTAAATTCTTAGCTTTCACCAGAAATAAAAACAACAAAAACACAATCATTGGTGTTCGTCATTTTACAATCGAGTCGTCTTCAAAAAGTTGTTACAAATAGGTGTTCATTCGGGACACAGTTCTTTGAAGTGTTGTGGCCATTAGCGTTTGAATCATACGGTAATATGAGGGGTGCGAACAAGGTCAAATCGGAACCAAACGCGTCATTTGTAAGACCATAGTAATCTTTTGGGATTCAAAGTAAAAAATCAGATTTTGCAAGCTTTCAACCGATATCCTATGCATACACAGATACAAATACAGCATTGATATATAACGCCATATCAAAATAAGGTCAAAGCACTTTTCAAATAGAAAAGGATTACTATTTAGCCTCTAAAAGATAATTAATCAATAGGTTTATAAGTTGAGCGAACCACTACATCATAACTATTATATAATTAAAAACCGCTGCACAATCAAAAAGGGAAGGAAATTCATGTGACGTAAGAAAAAGAACAATTAAGGACATGGTCAACTCTAGGAAGTAGATGGAATTTTAGAACTTTCTTGAAAGTAACATGGACCTGGAGTGGGCGAACAGGATGGGCAAAGAGTTCCAAAGCTAGGGGCCGCATTGCTGAAAGACCTGTCACCCACTGACATTTCTGTACGATGACAGTAGGAGCGTCGTGTCATTTAGACACGCAAAGCATTGGTCTGCCCGGAATAGGACTATACAAAGAGAGGTATTCGGACAAGTTATGATGGCAATTATCCGGAAATACCCGTGTAAGTAAGAAGGCCTTACTTAACAGGTCCCAGAACGAAATGAGATGATAAACCTACTCCAAATCTTTTGCTTTTGGGACATTCCATTCCAAAAACAGGGCAGAAAAAAGAATACACTACAGTGATATCATAGTGGGAAACTGATTGATTGTCAGCAGTGTCATGAAAGATCACACCAGGGACCTGGAATTTTATTACTCTTGAAAAAATAAATAGTTTTCACCAATGATGTCATCACCAACCAAAGATTGGAATGCTTTCTGACCATCTTGTAGGACGTGACACTAAACCACATCAATTCTATTTGCAGTCCTGGGAACTTTAAAGACAAGGCGCTCACTGACCTTTTTAGGCCCAACATTTTGGCCAGGTTCAATTTGGGTATATTAAAAATTTCTTGAAAATACTGATATATAAGTTAAGAGTGTAGGAAACTACAAGTATGTTACACACTCAAAAACACCATTCTTCAATCATTGAAAATTTAAAGTTAAAAAAAGACTGAAAAGGGACGATGTTTTTATGTTATTTGTTTATACCTTAATTAAGATGATTTGGCTCCTTAAAATAAAATCCCTTATTTTTTAGAAACAAAAAACATTTCAGTGGTAAAGATGTTGGGGAACACAACGTGTTACTGCCTGTTATTAAAAATTCTAGTTTCGTTCAAACACACAATAAATATTTGGCTGAACTGTCGACAAATTGAGCTGAGATAAGCTCAGGAAATATTTCCAATGTAAACTGGAATGTTTCATAACTTATACGTTTTGGAGGGCATTAAAGTGGTCTGTAGAATTATGACAGCATATGTTTCTCGTTGTGCTTAAATTTCGCATTAACTATTTATTCCTTAAAATTAATGTTGTATGGCTTACAATATCTATCAAGTTGA
>JAMKCH010033998.1:0-24508 GCA_023653785.1 Ophioderma brevispina | reverse complement strand
TTATGCGTGAAAATGGTGTTTTCTTCGCAAGGAATACTCCAATGACCATGCAAACGCATCTGTACGTCATATTAGGATATTTCATTATATATGTTCCGAAGATTAATACCATAAATTCCCTTTAAATCACAACTGTGCATTTGAAAATATGTGCCTTTGAAGATTTGTCAGAAGTGATATTTTTGTATGGTTTGTAAGCTTTTATAATACTTAGCCCTCAACTGAATGATAAGACCAAATCAGCACTCACTTATGGGTAAACAAATGAATTTAATAATAAATGACACTTCTGGCAACATTTATTCAGCAAACAACTGAAATGGCATTTAACAAAAGACGAAAACATACAGAGTTGATTCCCACCGCATGCACCCTGTTTGAACCGTCTGTGACCTTTGTGATTTTAATATCAATGGCAGGTATTACAAAGCGGTTTTTAATTTTAACCCAGGGTTAAACAGGCCGGGTTTAACCCACGATCATGGGTTAAATTCATGTTTAATCCCTCTATGGATTTTAACCAAGGGTTAAAAATTAAACACTGGTTCAAGTTAACCACCGCTTTTGTGGAATACCGGCCATTGATTACAAGTCTATGATATTCAGGTAATTGACCACATGTGGAGAGTGTGGCCTAGCCGTTAGGGGTACTTGCCTGTGAGGCAAATTTTACCAAACATTTCCGGGTTGAAATCCCAGTGGGGTCCCTTGCTGGTATTTATTCCAGGTACTTAATTCTGGATTTGATCTGTATACCAGCTAGTGATTAAATACAGAATACCAATCTCCTCCATGGTTCACTTGGAATTTGAGCAAACGAATCATGAAGCATCCGTCCTGTCCTTCGGAGGGGATGTTAGCTGGTCGGTCCCCTGTACAGAGAGCCATAACGGTATATCTCCTTCAACAGCCAATATCGAATAAGAGTAGGGTGACAACCCCTGACGGTTCCCATCCGAATCCTCCCAGCCCCCAGCCCCAAAGCGGGCCATGATAGGAGCATCCGTATCATAGTACAGTGCCCCCAGTTCAGCTTACTCATTGAATAAATCCTACACCACCACAAGGCCATTACCAATGACATGTGGATACGCTCAGACAAGAATAGACATTTATTGATTAAAGTTACGCAAACTTAAAAGTTTTTCCCTACACTCCCTGGATGTCTTTAGCCTCTTAATTAATGTCCTATCTGTTTTTGTGAGTATGTTATTTTTATGTGCAAAATATATCTGTATTCTCAACAGCCTAAACTAGTCCATTGGCGAAGGTTTTTTAAACTACCTAAGAAGGGTACAAAATGATTTTGTTATCATTGTTTAGGCAACCCTGGGGAATACCAAAGCATGCTAGAAATTCAGATGATTAGCTATGTCCAGCTCTGGTCACTACAGGTCATCTGGGGTGGTCATATATAGTGGCTAAAAGTGAAACTGCTCCACTCATGTCAAACACATACCAACTTGCGATATGATCCAGATTAAAAAAGTGTACGCATCATTTCTGTGACCCTTTAGTTAAGGGGATCCAGCAGAAAATGGTCAAAGGTCCAATCAGAATGGGTAAATATGTCTATCATGTATGTATTTCATCAAAGAAGTTAATATTTTTCAACACAGTACAAATAGCTTTCAGCTATGGTGGAACTCTGTGGATGAGAAACACGTCACCACACGTTTTGACGAGTGGGGGGGCTTGGGGTGGGGGGGGGCGTTACCCCACAGTAAAAGAAAAAGAGATTTTGTTTACCCACACCTGTGAGAAACAAAAATTATTAAACTGAATGTGGCTCAAATTGAATTAGATTGCTGTGTTTCGTCGACCTAATCACGTAACTGCCCTGTAATCACATGCCTACTCCCATAAGATTCTATAAATACCAAGACAAAAAATCATCCTCTTGAACTGATCTTATCCGAGGACTGCTGGCAAACATGATGTTCTTTGTTCAGCTAGTGGCGAAGAAGAGCCCGACGGCGTTAGCTCAAGAATGGTCTACACAAGGGAGTGTGCGTGCCACCTCTCTCCTGTTCAACATCTATCCCAACGACCACCTAGAGTGCGGACCTGTCCGTTTTTTTATCAGACTATCTTGGAATTAAGCAGCACAAAGGATGCCGATCCTTTACAGTTTGTTGAAGAGAGACTCTCCCAAGCTTGGATGAAACTAACTCTTCTATGAGGAAAACCACTCTATGTGCAAATCCTCTAAGACACAAGTGTGTGCTTTCATCTACACAACCGTGAAGCCAAAAAAAGCGTCAGCTTAAAGTTGCTGTCTGGAACACCCTGTAGCCCTGTGATAACCCTGTCTACCCAGATTTTACCATTGGACCGCAGTCTCTCTATAAATCCACATCGAGAAGACGAAAAGTAAAAGTATGTTCACCTCAACAACCTCTTTGCACAAACTTACTGGCACAAGACTGGGTGATCGCCCACATAACCCTAAGATCGACGGCAAATGCCCTGTGCTACTCATTGCAGTAAATATGCTTGCCCGTATGGGAAAGATCAACCCATTCCAAGAAGCTTAGATCAGCATTAATAACGCCTCTTGCCGCTTATCCACAATGAGCCTCCGTCCAACACCACTGGAAAACTTATACATCCAGCAGGAATTTGCTGCTCCACCACAGACATCCTCGTAGCGTAGGCGAGCATGAAAGAGCGTACTGCCGAATCAAATGCGGAAGCACCCTAAGGTTGGAACAATAACCCCTGCCATCCACTTAATCCAGAGAAAATATTTAAGCAAATCCACTCATTGAAACCAGTCTCTAAGGAAGCTTCAGAGAGTCAGTCGCCTGTGGAAAGAAAGACTTCCACCATCAACCCGTAACATCTATTGGCAATGAACCTATGAGTCATCTCCCACTACCTGGAGCTGACTCCTCATGGCTGAATGGCAATGCCTCCACAGACTGAGCACGGAATTGGCCAGTCTAAGGTTTCCTTGCAGAAGTGGGGCTATCTGGATATCAATCAGGGACACTTACTACCTGTGGTTGTGAGACGTCACCACAGATAATGGAACATCTCTGGGTCTGCCCCCACGCTGGAGGCAACATGCACAAAACAAGGACCTTGCGAAGGAAGAAGTGAAGTAGCCAGACATTGTATCCATCTCTGGCTGGAATCATTTTGAAATACATGTTTGGACACGATAAGAAGAATGGCAGCCACTGATTTTTTTTTTAAACCCTTCATTTTCCCAAGTTAACTCATTTACGATCCCTAGCACTGCGGATGTCTTGGGTACTGCAATAGCGTCCCAGATTGAGGACTAAGAAGATATCAATGACCTTAGATATCGTCCCCGAAAACGACAAGCATTGTTGCCCTCCATAAAATTCATCTCGTCTTCCCAGTTATCAGGGTTGCCTCCACCAATAAGCTGTCCTCTTCCAAGCACAGACATGACAACCGTTCACACGTCGTCCTCCAACTTTAACTCTACCATCACTCGAAGATAAATCTGCATTCATAAATGCTGAACTGAATTTTCGGTCACCATGTTTTCCACTACCCGTGTTGGCCAACCCCCACCTTTACTTACCGTGGCCTGTATGGTGGAAGGGCTGTCAGGCGGGCTTCCTTATCAAGTTTACTCTGGCTAACTGCCCAAAAACCGTGCATCAAATTTTTGAAGACAATCTCCAATTCCAAAGAAGCAGAGAGTAAATACACCGAGTGATGGGGTGTGTCACCCCAGGGTCACCGCTTTCTGTGTCTCAACCTTTCCCAGTACCATTCAGCACGGAATGTTGTTTTTCCATTTTTGATACACACTAGGGCTTTTACCAACATATGCTAGATTGATTTGGGATATGCCAGCCAATTTGCCCCCCATGGCACGAGCCTTCCGCACATTTGATACTCGCGACATGATGAGATACTGATTAACCACTCTTGACATTTGCCCTTTTCAAAGACCCAGGTTAAAAGCAAATCTACCTCCTAAAGGCTGTGTAACCCTGTGTAGCTCTTTAAAACTGAGGTATTGAATGTTGGGCCCTTTCTTTTTTAAGATTACTAGTAGTCACATGATGTTACTACTCCACCTGCGGACACCAATTCTTATATTTGGTGTCATTAATATACAGAGAAGAACTGAGCTTTTCCCACTGATATACATAAAGTGGTGATAAAATGTTCAATTAACTGAAGAAATTACCTGTCTGAAAAAAATTCCAACTTTTTTGAGTTTTTTTGAGTTTAGGAAATGATATTGGTTGGTCGGTGGCGCTTCCAAACCACAGGGCATTCGGTGAAGGACTCCAAAAAATCTGGGTCTTTGGGTTAGAGACAGCCAATTTGTTTTTTTTTTTTCACATGGGGTCTCTGGGTGAACGTTTTTCAATATTTCTCCCAAAAAGAGGGGTCTTTGGAGGACAGGGTAAAAGTTTTCAAAAAATATGGGGTCTTTTGGGGAGTATTTTGGAAAAAATATATGGGTCATTGGGTGACACCGAGGCTGAAATTGGGGGCTGTAACACTCTACATACGCTTCAACCTCCAAATTGGAGTGCCCCTCCCCAGTTGAGATCCTGCCTACGAGTCGTCGGTCCAGCACTACGGTTCGTTTATGCTTGATATGGGTATATTTAGCATTAAGTTGGGTGAGGACAGTCGGGTGACATGTTTGTTAGCAGTTTTTTGGGTGACCCAAATGTCACAGTCATCTATAGGTCACCTTGCCATAGAAATGCTTATACCACCAAATTATGGGTCAAAATACCACTGACCTGAAGCACATAACAATCTAGGTCAAAAAGTCACACACAAACATGTCAACGGTCACACCCAGGCGAATGGCACTATGTTTAAAGATATTTAGAGTAGGAACTCGGTAGCATTTTGTTGGTGTAAAGGTTGTTGAAACAAATGCTTTGTTATGTGAATGCTTGTTTTGAAGTTCTTACTAGTAATCTTGATTAAATTACATGGGGGGGGGTAACATCGTCATTGGGGGATAAGCTTCTCAGTTGATAACAGAAGAATATCATTGTAAATGTATTTTTAAGTCCCCATAAATAAAAACCATGTGTTAAATCCTTATGTTTTCTTTACGATACAAAAATATTTTTCCCATGCCGTATAAAAAAAATGGCTCAACTGACATTTTCAAAGAATATTTATGCTGTCATACGCATATTCCATTCAAAAGACATTAACATTGTAGGTTAGCGTTACCCAAGCCAATGTACAAGCCATTTTAATTAACCAAAATCCTGGTTATTGTTATCCATATTGTGTAAGATCAATGATAATAGAGCATTTTGCACACTCTTACAAAAAAACGACCTGAATCCTGAGACTAAGCTACTCCTTAGAGTACCTACTGGCATTTCAAATAATACTAAAGACATGTAGCTTTTCAAAAGCATTTTGCTAAATTTGTACCCTCTTAGGTATGAACACCCTATTTGGCTGCTGCCAGGCCTATACATTTGCGAGCAATTTGAAGAAATTTTCCTTTTTGGGTGAAAGTGCCGTGCCGCTTTAACGACAAAAGACGTTCTGTAAATCCGTGCAGGTGGAGAAGGCTCAAGTCTCCGAGGGTTTTTTTGTCCAAAACGTGTAAAATCAAGTCTATTTTCATCTGAACGAACCACTGCGGGCACCCTGGGTGCTAGCTCAGGTTCCTGGAGATTTCGCACATGCCCTGGCTACACAAACCGTGGTCCTATATACTTACTCCTGGACACAGGTCTGTACATCACGTATAAAAATCAGTGCCATTGATAGTGTAGACAGGAGCGGCCGAGATTGTGGGCAGATGGTCTGCCATCATCAATGTTCTGGGTGGTGTAGAGTTTTCAAAGTAAAATGGCTAGCTTCATTGCCTTGGTAAGAGGCGGCGAGATTGTGGCGGGTGGTCTGCCATCATCAATGTTCTGGGTGGTGTAGTTTTTCAAAGTAAAATGTCGAGCTTCATTGCCTGTAAGAAAAAAGTCATGGCTAAATTGCTCACTTTAGTTGAGTGCTTGCTATTAAATATTTATCAAATAGAATTTCACAGTTCTCGGCTTTCATGCTCACTATATTCAAAGAATATAATCTGTGGGCCACTGCACATAAAAATCTTAACATTTTAGTGATACACACACATACACACATATATTTACACACACATGCACAATGGAATGCAAAAGTGGTCCTGCCAGCTATGCTGGTGGCCCACAAAAACTCTTAGCATTTTTTTTCCAGTTTTAGCACTATTGGCCTGTATGAAAATAATATAATCAATCCCAAATCAATCACTTTAACCAATCGCACAACAAGAATCCACATATGAGGCATATAAAACAAATTTTAAAACCTTATGGCAATGGCCAAGAATCAACAACATGAATGCTCCAGTTAATGCTCCAGTATTCTATTACTGAATCGCATTTTTCAAATATGGATAACAGCAGAGCTTTCTTACTTACCACTCACTATGGACACATTATATGTAGGTCCAACAGAGAAGGCATCAGCAACCCAAATGGTCTTCAAAATACCATCCAGATGATATCCTTCTGGAACCAGCCCTTTCAGTGGTAGTCAGGAGGTGGATTGTCCGAATCCAGGGAGAGAAATTCAGCTCCTTGAACCTCAAAGAAGAACTCAGATGAGCATGGTTCACGTTCTGTGTAGAATATGTCAAAGTTGTATGGGTCTCCTACATAGAGATCCAAGATGACTCGTTCTGAGGTTAAACTTGAGGTGACGACACACTCCCCATTCGCAATGGTACCTTCTTGAGGTGTAATGTAGCCACCACCTGAAACACAAGAAAACAAGAAGAAACATCAAATATCCCAAAATTTTCTATAGAATCACTGCAGTATCACTCCTCGTGTGATATCGCCCAAGTGGCCAAAACTCTGAAGTTGATGATGTAGAAGGATCTTTGAAATACCTACTACATATTTGCTATAATATGGCATTCATATTATATTTGTTACAAAAAGGCTACATTCCAGGTTAGTACTACACTGATTTCTCCAACATTACTACCTTCTGAAACATTTGCTACTTCTCAGAAAGACAATCTGTCATTTCTAGCAAGTTACACTAAATGCCAAAAATATGTGCTGTTATACAAACTACATCTTCAATGACTAACCTACTTGGGCACTCAGAATTGGGCATTTATATAGAGTTTATATGCATGTTTGACCATAAAATAAATTCTATTCATTTTCAAGGTAAGGTAAACCAGTTTTAAATCCAGTTTGTCCCTACTAACAGGGTGGCTGAATTCACCTCACATTTGCAGCAACACTACTGTGTGAGGATTTATTGAAGCAAAAGATAATTGACTGGATGCCCTTCATGACATCAATGTACTAGATGGCCGCCAATAGCTCTCCAGAGCCGATGCCCTTGTAGGTAGATCTTCTTTTTAGTTCTACCAGAGTAACCAGTTACCCTTGTCATCAGATTTCCTTAGAAACCTGATGGGGTTTTACCCGCTGACAACCCAGCCCTAGGACAGGTAGTACTGGTTACCAGGATACCAGTAGCAGGCCCTCAAAGAAAACCCGACCTGACTGACAACAAAAAAATACACTGCAGAATTTTGAGCCCTGATTCATGAAGTATATAGCCTTACCTGCCTGTGCAGCATTAGCCAGACTGATTCTTTTACATTTAATGGGATTCCCTGATGCATCGCCATGTATCTGAAGCACAAGAATCTTGTTGACATACAACCAGATCTCCTCCCCTCCTCCCAGGGTGATGAATTCTGTAGAGTTGTAAGATATTGCTGATCGAATTGCAAAGGTGAACCTGTGGCAAAACAAAGGGTCACACGTCATGTTTAATATGACAGGATTAATTGAAAAAGCAAGCAACCAAATTTAACCAGAGTAGGCATTTTGAGGAAATTGGGTGCTTTCTGTGTGTGTTTTTATAATAGCTGCTGCCACATGTTGTTTTTTGCAAAAAAAGTTTCTTAATTAGAAAAATTTTGTGTTGAGTGAAAAGTCACCCAGCTTTCGCAATTACCATAACTCACCAAAAATAACTCTAAAAACTCTAAACATAACTCCCCAATGAACTCCACTGATAATTCAGGGATGTAAGTGGACATATCATTAAAGAGACACTGGCACTTTTGAAAATAGTGCACCCTCTAGATTTTTCAAATTTATATTTTTTGCATGGTTACAAAGCTTTTATTAGCCTTCATCTGAAATCGGTGTGCTTATAGGTAAACAGAACAATTTTATAATTAATGTCGCCATCGACATTAATTCAGTAGACGACACAGATATGGAGTTAAACACAAGAAAACACACGCCAGAGTTGATTCTCAGTGTATTCATCTTGTTTGACTGGTCTGCGACCTTTGTGGTTTTAATATCAATGAGTACGAGTCTATGTCTATGATATTCATGTAATAGACACCATTTGTTGATTAAAGTTATGTCAAACTTAAAAGATAGCCTATAAATTACCTGGACATCTTAAGCCTCTTATTAATGTCCTTATCTGCTTTTGGGTATGTTATTTTGATGTGTAAAATATACCTCTATTCCTTCCAATGGCCTAGACTTATCATTTGCAAGCAAATTGAAGAAATTTTGTATGTTCTAAAAATGTGCCAGTGCTGCATAAAATTCCTGAAAACTAATTGTCACTTGCCCTAGCAGCCAAATGCTTGCGCGCAACGCTTAACTTTTATGCGGGAATGGTCCAAACAAAGGCTACATAAGGATTAAAGGGGGTATCCCTACCAATTTTTTTTTACATTTCTGGATTTTTTCATTATGGCCAATTTCCGAGTCTTACATCCCTGATAATTCACTAAAAACTCATGACTTATGTACATGTTAAAATACTAAGGAAAAAAAAAGTCCACAATTAACCATCAGACAAAGCCCTCCAATCGGTGGCAAAAATTAATAATAGAGAAATTATTATGTCACGACTATAAAATCAGGATTTTTTGCAATTTTAGCAACAGGTACTGCTACAA
This sequence comes from Ophioderma brevispina, assembly GCA_023653785.1. Taxonomy (NCBI): domain Eukaryota; kingdom Metazoa; phylum Echinodermata; class Ophiuroidea; order Amphilepidida; family Ophiodermatidae; genus Ophioderma; species Ophioderma brevispina. The sequence continues at coordinate 15,531 of JAMKCH010033998.1, read as the reverse complement.
TTCTTCTTTAAACCTTTATGTATTACCATTTTCTTTTTCACAACAATGCAACCTTAAAGTTTTTGCAAAGTCATAAGGAGAGTTGACAGGTTTCAATAATCATTGCAAGAAAGAAGCACTAGTTACTTGAACACATCCTAACCCAAAAAACTTTGATCAACTCTACCCCTAAATTTAAACAAATCCTTGATGCATTACGAGCTCGTTCCCCTCCCCCCTAAATATTTTAGCTTCCACCACGACTCGATGAAACCAGTGCACCTGGAATTATAACCCATATCCGTCCATTTGTTGCAGCGACTGCACTCTGAGATCACATTTACCTTACTTCTTACCACAACTTAAAAGAAATTTTGTGGTATACCACACAAAACAAAAAGACAACTACATATGATCTCATACCACATATATAAATCACACTTTTTTGTTACGTCGCCAGTTACCCAAACATTATGGGAGATTAAATACCATCTCTCTGTCCCTCTGCTTTGAAGCCTTGGCCATCCAGAGGAAAAAAGCTGTCTGAATAATATCTATAAGGTGGACACAAATAAAAATATTTACATAGCAGAAGGAATAGAAACCAATTACACATATCAATGCAAGGTGAGTTTACATAAGCATAATCATCTGGTCATGAGGATTTTAAAAAAAGGTATAGTTTGCCATATCGATGGTCATAGTTTAAGGATTATAGGCTTACAAAAGTCAGGTCCATACCTGAGGTATTCTTTCAGATCGTCCGATTTTGACGAAACTAGTCTCAAATGTTGTTCGGGTCATATCCTATAACAAAAATGCATATTTGCCCTGCATTTGTCATTTTCGTATGTAAATTAGATGGTGAGCATAATAACCCCATTAAGATAAGAGAAAAAAAAATTTATAAAAACATTGTTACATAGGACCTCTAATTGTACAGACCAAATGGTGAAATGAGTGCCAAAGTATTGTTTTACCTGTCCTTTGGGACTATTTAAAGAATTTGGGACCATTTTGAAAAAGAATCGGAGCATTCTGAAATATTTACCACAAACATTTCCTGATCATGATAAAAAAAATAAAATATTAAACTATAACCCACAGATGCACAACTCTACCTTTTATCCTTAGGATATGGCCAAAAGGTTGGCTATACCATTCAGTACAATTATGAACTTTATACTTTCCCCTGTACAATTGTTCTCCCTAATTTACTTCTAGACTTTTGATATGTTATTTTCTATCAGTCTAAGTATAACAACACCAAAATTTGTTTCTGTGCAATTATTTTGAGGTCAAACCAATATTTTCTTTTAACATATATTGAAACTAAAGATGGCAAAAACATGTGCTTCTATTGATCACTTAGATTGCCTTGTTTCAATTTCAGTTTTTTTGTGAGAATACACTGTCAATACTTTACCAGTCCTTCTTTTTAAGTTATCTTATATTTGGGTGATAATGACTGAGCGGATCTCTGAAATCTAATGGTAATATTTAATATTATCCTTTTATTCTCCTATAAGGTTTGCATAAAAAAAATACAATTATTATGATAGAAACACCTCTGAATCCTACAATCAAACTCTTACAATGTGGGATCAAAGTACAGGACCTCACTGATATGCATTCATACACTCTGCGTAATTTATCATATACACAGCAAATCAGTGAAGAAGCCGATAACAAATACGCGATGTAGCATGATGGGGATTGCAAAATGCCCAGATACTTTCGCACGGCATGCGACTTCAGGCGCACGGACTGATTTATTTTCTTAGTGGGGAATGTTGTTTTTAATCTTCCATGATACTGTCTTTTAAAAACTACTGGTATTTAAGAAGGCAAATTCTTTGTGTTCTGTCATGTATGAATTAGGCTTAATACCTGCGCATAACAAAAATTTCTTTTGCTTAAAACGGACACATCAATGCACCTTGCTCTGGAATTTTGATGCTTGTCCAAGCACTCACTCCTGCAGAAGCTCTACTTCGACCATCAAAATCTCAGCGCGCGTGCATTGATTTGTCCATTTTCTGCATGACGTAAAATATGCAGTTATTAACCTATAATCACAATATCATCTAACCGGCTGCTTAGGTTGTTACAACAGATGACTTATTCACCCAGCACGACCAAGTCAGCCATCCACCACATATTTGACCGACTGATCTCTCGAAACCACCCCACCTGTATAAGCGTCACTGTCGGTGTCTGTGATAGCGCCAGCCAGCTTTCCGTAAGGAACTAGTGATGTATTGCGGTTGGTCCTCCCCTCTTGTTTCAAAACCAGTAGTGCTTGTGAAAGCACATGGGAGGTGCTGTAAGTATTGTTTGAATAGTCAAAGATCAGAGCCATGAAGACAATCTTATTTGCAGTCACAAGACCACAATCAAATGAAGATTCCTGGTGCTTCCCGGCCCCTCTGTTTGACAAAGGAAGTGGCGATCGGCCAGACAGTCGGCTTAATATACACGTAAATTACTATTACCCCCCTCCGCCCCGCCCAACTGCCTTTGACAGCAACAAAATGACTATTGAACACAACATTGCGCCGTGTATGACACTCGAGTCTGATCATAAGAGGGCGAAATGTTACAGCCATTGATGACTTATCCCGGGACAAACTGCGCATTTTTTATTTGCGTCCTGCAGCGGCTGAAGAAAATAAACACGCCTGACTAGGTTGTGCCTGCCTAACTTGATGTATTTTGTCCAAGTATCGTGGTGTTTCTGTACACTGACTGGTTGTTTATTTTTACATGTCCTTTCCTATTGGGCCAAATTCAAGCAGGGGCAGTACTGGCCTCACCAACCCGGCCGGCATGACTTTATTCAACCCTTTGCTTAATCGGTTGACTAAAATGCACAAAAGAGCTATCTCGCCAACAGTCGTGGTCAACGGGTCCAGAGGCCGCATACCTATTTATACAACATCGGTCAATAATGCAGATGTTATGACCCACTGCCGGGTAAAATTAGTGTATGTGGCCCTCTGACCGCTATTGGACAAACGACGTCAGGCAATAGCATTCCTGTTCGCATTATTGAGCCGTTTTGTTGGAGTCCAAATAGCCGTTGCTGTTGAAAAAACAGTTAAACCAGTTAGAGATTCCACTGGTTTTCAACTGTGGTCATCTGGTTTACAACTAGTTCACGGGTTTCATTGTTGTTTAATTGGTCTTCTCAACTGGTTCAGACTATCCAAGGGGTGTGATGAGATCTTTGAGAAAAACTCCGTCCTTTTGCAAAGCGTAGCGCTCGGCCACTCTCGCGGCTTGGGTCCAGGGGGCCCGTCTTAAGGCCCCTGGTGGGTCCTGGGGCAACGCCCCGGTGGGTCGATGGGTCGAACCCCCCCCGAAGCCAGAGGGCTTCTGCACATATCGCCACAGAGAGGCATTTCATTGTACAATTTTTTGTAATTTGGACCCTAACTCTAGGTCAAAGGTCAAATGCAGGTCAAAGTCAATGACGTAAGGTGCAAGACCCAGTGGGTCGAAACCCTACCATGTTGTGCATGCCTACCATGCATGTCACTGCCAGTAAATAACGTGATACACATTGATAAAAACTCAATACTCAGCCAGGGCCCAGCACACCAGGGGAATAAGCTACTAGACAGGGGATTATTACGGTACTATACTAAACGTATATTTCCTTACCTCCTAGTCATAGCCTAGTCTATAGTTGGTTAATTTAATATTGTTTTGTCAAGAGTTTCTTGAGAAAATGTGTCGGAAAGAAGTTTGTATTGTGCACACCTAGGTGAATTCAGGCAGCCAGCCTTAACGAATTCAGACTAATGCATGTTTAGTGGTGACATCCCACGCCGTTTTGACTTTCTTCTGTTCTTCTGAAAAAAATCTGGAAGTATAGACTGTTTTGCTCCTCTTCGAGCAAAGAAAAATTTCAAACGAAAGATCTCCATCGCACCTCACGAAAACCACTTTCTACAATTTGTGGTTTAGCCGAATTTTTACCTGCATTTAAATATGGCGCTCGCTAGCATCGCATCGCGGCAATGAGCCACGGCATTACAAAAAACTATACGGGATATGGACTTCGCACGTTACAATGCAGGATGATGTCGTGACCCGAGTTTCATGACTTCAACCAACCAATTAGTTAGTTTCCAGATAGTGGCTGGTCCAACGGGCATGCTACGATCACCCACTGACATTGGTTGAGACGTTGTGTTTTTAACGCCCTCAAATTGAGTTTGACGTTGAGACTAGCTATCAAAACAATAGTTTCCAATTACAGTCATTCGAGATTTATTTTTACCTCCAGGATTCTAGGACTCTTGAAAAATCCGGAGGCAACACAAAAAATATCTGGAATCCCGTAAACATCAACACCCCTGGAACTATGTCAACTGGTTTAAATTGTTTTCACAACTGTGTTGGCTAGAATAACTTAGTTGAAGCGATTTCAAATGGTTTTAGTCTAACAATCGGTGGCCAATTGAGGAACATCACAGTTGAGCAACGGCCAACTGGTTCAACTGGTCCAGTTGAACTGGTTCAATTGTTTCAACGTTTTTTTTAACTGGTTTTTCACAACTGTTTTAAAACTGGGTTAATGTTTGATTTCTTTTAAGTAATTAATAGTCGATTTTTTAATTCCTGTCAGTTCTTAAAATTTTTTGGGCTGCCAACGATTCCATTCGTTCTGAGAGGTTGTATGCTTTAACCCAATCAGTACAATAGAAATCGATTACGATACCGGCATAATATTAAGGCCATATTCGAAAATGTCCCTTTTCTCACGAGAAATTTACAGGCAAATGCACTAATAAATCCAAACAGCAAACTGAACAAAGCTGAAGCTTCAACGATAAGAAAATGATACGGAATAAGTAATTATTACTCACGCAAAGTTCTTTTACTTCACTAGAATATTAGAAATCTGATACGTTTTTGCAGTTATTCCGTCTTGTTCCGAAATATATTTGACAGTTTGGTCCAATCATTTAAGTATTTTAGAGTTTTCGTCACTCATAACAAATACACTATTTACGTGGCCTAAATCCTCCTCTTCACCCGCCCCAGTCGCTGGTCATGACAACTTTATCCGTTCTTTGATTGACACCAAACCAAAGGAAATCGCTTACCGTTGTCGCAGGACTATACGACATCTATTCAATGAATCTGGTAGGAAGCCTTTAATATTAGTTACAAAAAGGTTAATGTAAAACTGGGTTTATTTTCATGCATTCTTATTTTGTTGAACACAAGTTGAGATTTCGGTGTTAATGCGGCTTTTTGTTTTTGATCTCAACCTACATCCCCTCCAATTAATTTGTACCATCGACCATATGCGTTACTGACAGGAATAAAAAATAAGACATAATTCACTTATCTTGTTGGGGCATCCCATTTGAAATCTTCAAACAAAGTCAGCTAAATGCCCCCAATAGAATGCCTGTGTGAGCTAGCTCATAGCAAAACAGCGTCAAATATGTCATAATGTTGGTACTATTTATACACCTGGGTAAAGATGAGTAAACAATTGACACCCTCATAGCCCACCCTGTGAAAATTGAATTTGGGTATTCAAAAGATTTGAGCAGAAAGGGCCAATTTTCTCATAACACTAGGAAACCATTTAGGAATACAAACTTTTCTTCAACCCTAATCCATCTGTTTCTAGCAAATGTCCGGGAGAGTAGTGAAGGAATAGCCAGAGAGTGGAAGGAGACAAAGTGGGGAAACGTGGGTCCAGTCTCAAACCAGGGGCACCAAGCACTCCACCGGGGAGGAAAACCCCGCGATGCGGTGTGCCGGGCCTGGCCAGCGGATTTCATGCCCATATGGTCTTTGTTTGATGACACACTTGCTTCATCCGGGATTTAGTGCATTTTTTTTAGACATCAAGGTACTTCTTTTTTGTTATCAGATATTTTTGGTGGTACACCTAACAATCGCACATTAGGGGTCATAAAATTTTTTTAAAAATCCCACAGGTCTTGTGTGTGATGCTTCAAAAACATAATTTACAAGTCTGATGTATTTTTACAATTTTTACCAAAGAAAATGTTTCAAAACTCCGACAGGCGTCAAATATCAATAACTGACAGGGAATGACTGGGTAAGGGCTTCGGGCCATGACAGATACAGAATGCTTCTTCTACCTGAAATCATAGTACACAATTGCAAGAAATGTATTCCCTTCTGAGTTTTGATATAGAAGCTGAAAGAAAATACTAAATAGCTAGACTATGATCACAAATATCATCTTCATATATACAAAAAAAATAATGGCAGTAACTAATCTGTACCTTTGAAAACCATTGCTATTTAATACCTCCTTTTGCTATTTCAATGCTTAATTTAAAACCAATTTAGAGGCAGTACTACATGGGATGTTAATAAAATTGGAAAACACCTTATTGCAAGCAAACCATTTCAATTTTACAGAAAGAAAGAATCATCTCAACGAACTGGCTTTTGGTACTTTCAAGAACTTATCTTTTGTTTTTGGCTACCTCCAAGCAAAGAGACCGATGGTTGATCTGTAAAAAAGTTAAGTGATTCACAGTTAGGTTAAAGTGTTTTAAAGCTCTTGCTTCACAAAAAAAGGTCAAAAATTGCTTTCCCAAGCAGGACCAGTACTCTTTGTTCTTCTTGCTCTACAATCAATCCTCTTCCCCAAAAAGGTTCTGTGGGGTTGTGTTTTTTTCTGACCACTAGGGTAGCCACAAAGTGCCCGGCTCATTCGTTAGGGTTGGAATGCCGCACATTTTGGCATTCACCTTAGCAATCATGTGAATCCTCAGGGTTGTCATGGCATTATTAAACTCCTTGAATATTTCATAAACATAATCATGCTATTTCATTGGCTGATTCCTATTATCACATGCTATTTAACTAAGGAATAGATCAGACTATTACCTTACAACCTCGTCCCCATATTCACAGTTAGGTGTAATAAAACAAAATACTAATGGTTTATACACAGGGAATAGGGAACACTATTTTTCCTTGCTCCTCAGGGTTGCACTAGCTTTTCAACTGGGTCAAAAGTTGAATTTCTAGAATAACAGATTCCAAAACTTCAGTGTTATTCCAGGCATTGAAAGACCCTCTAGGGGAGCATCCAGAATGTAAATTTGTGCACCAAACCTTTTTAAAAAAAGGGGTGGTAGTTGGAGTATGGCAAAATGACCCTTGTATTGCAATCCCTGTGGTTACTGGCGCGGGCCTATCACCCCCGCAACAAGAAGAAGGTGAGATATATGCCTGTAGCCAGTACCTCGAGATAAGAAAATAGTGTGCCCTTTTCCCTCTAAACCATGTATATTGTGTTATATTTTTCAAGGAACCTTGAAAAGAAATTTCTATAAATTTTAATTGATTAAGCCTTCAGTTCCTACATAAAAGTAACCAATTTTGAAAATACTCAAATTGAGGCAAAATTGACCAGAATAAGACATGACTGATAATGAGAGGCTCTAAAAGCAAGTTATTTAGTTGTACACATCATAGTGCTTATTAATTCTATCATGATAGGCTAACCAATAGTTTCAATGTTACTGGTGTGATGCTCCAATGAACATATCATATAAAATTGAAATGAAGAATGGAGAATGAATGGGAATCAGAGGGTGGAGGCTGATGTGGCCAGTGGAAGGGAGTTAGTCGGGGAAGAAGTGGTAATGCAATTGGAGAAATGAAAACAGGGAAGGCTGCTGGACCTTAGGAAGTGAGTGATGAGATGATTATGCGATTGGAGAGATAGGGATTGGCGGTGATGATGGCGTTGTGTCAGAGGGTGGGTTAGGGGACTTTTGGGGGGGGAGGAGGAATGCCGGGTGGAGTGGGCGTGTGTCTGTGAGTGTGTTAGTCCAATTTTTTAAGAAAAAAAAAAAGGGGATTAATGAGCCGTCTGTGGTGCGTCTCTTTTATGAGGGGTTGTGAAGTTGTGGAGCAGTGCGATGAAATGAATGAAAATTGTGGAGAGGGTAATGAGGAATAGGATTCAGAGGATAGTGGAAGTGGATGAGATGCAAATTGGTTTAGCCGAGGGCACGAGTAGATGCAGGTTAATTTTGAAGGAGGGGATGCAGAGGACTAAGAGAGCAACCAAAAGGGAAGAAGCTGTTGTATAATGTGCTTGTGGATCTGGAGAAGGCCTTTGATAGTAGAGTACCGCGGAAAGTGATTGGAGTGGGCGATTAGGAAGAGGGGTTATACCTGAAGTGATGGTTAGGAGCGGTTTGATGAGTCTGTATGAAGGGCAAAGACAAGAGGTAGAGTAGGGTCGAGTTGTCTGAGGAGTTTGAGGTGAGGGGGGTGTATCAGGGTTCTGCGCTGTCGACGTGGTGTTGCAATGGTGGTTGATGTGGGGCTACGGAGAGTGCAAAAGAATGTCTGATGAGTGAGATGCGTAGCTGAGAGTAGTTTTAATGGTGAGAAAATGGAGGGTTTGAGGGATAAGTTTTGGAAGTGGAAAAGGGGTGGGGGGGGGGGAAGGCATTGAGAGTAAGGGACCCTTTTGAAGGTACTGGGGAAGACTAAAGGGATGGTGAGTGGGGAGGAAGGGGAGTGAGTGTTAGTGAGTAAGGTGGAATATGTGGAAAGAGGGGTGAGGGCAAAATTCTTGTGGTGTGGAAATGTGGGAAAGGATTCAGGGGGAGAGCACACAAAGATGAAGAGAGTGACCCCAAGTTTGGCAAGAGACTGTGTGTAGAAGATGCAAGAAGGGAGTTGCGGGAGTGGGGAAGGAGGTGGAAATGTTGTGTGATGAGGTGAAGTCTGTGGAGTTCACATACCTTGGTAGGGACAGGGATTAGTGCGGGTGGTGGAGGGAGGCGGCTGTGACACGCCAGGAGTAACGGTAGGGGGGGTGAAGTTTGAGAGAATGTGAGGGGAGTTGTTAATTGGGAGAAGATATCCTTTGAAGATTGAAAGGGATGGTGGACAAGAGTTGTGTGAGATCAGTGATGCGGTAGGGAGTGAGGACATGGTGCTGAGTGGAATGAAATGAAATGGGGAGTGTGAGAAGGGCAGAGAGGAGCAATGGTGAGAGCAATTGTTGTGTGTGTGTGAAATTGATGGATAGGAAGAGACTGAGGATTTGAACAGATGGGGTTTGGACGAGGCGGCTGACCGACTGGCGAAGGAGAAGGTGGGTTTTAAAAGGGGGGGGGATGGTAGGGCACGTGCTGAGAGGCTGAGGCGCATGTTTTTAAACACGGGCTTTTGAGTTAGAGGTGGGTGGTTTGTGGGAAGAGGGGCCGACCAAAGCGGACATGGAGGAAGCAAGTGGAGGAGGAGAGTAGGAGGGTGGGTTGAGGATGGGGGATGATTGAATAGGGGAAGTGGGGAAGGAGGGAGGTAAAGGCGATAGTGCTACGAGTGTGAGGTGAATCGGCCACCCCCCGTTCCGAACGGGGACAAAAATGGATTGAAAACTTTGTTTAATACTACTACTAGTCAGTAATCACCCAAAAAGAAATAGTCCGTAATCACCCAAAGAAATAGTCCGTAATCACCCCAAAAGAATAGTCCGTAATCACCCCAATAATGTTCACAAAACTTTTGACACAAACGTCTTTTGAGCTGAGTTTGAATGGAAACATCCAACAACTATTTGGAGCATGTTTATGGAGAAGTATATTAACTACAATTTTTCATTTTGTCAAAAATGTTCTTTTGAGTCAGATACATATTAAGATCATGTTGCATGGTTTTCTTTAAATGTAGGTACCACAACACACTATCCGTGTCAATCCACACCTGTCGGGCCCAAGCCTATCTGAGCAAAATTTGAAAGTTTTCTCACCTGTGTACTTCTCCTTGATGATTGCAACATTTACAAATCTTTCCTGGAGATGGCCGTGCACATAGTTGTTGCAAAAAAAAACGTGCGCTGGGCCGGATTCGAACAAGCGACCTCCGTATTTACTACAGAGGACCTCTTGCCAAATGAGCTAACAAGCGGGGTCGGTTAGAAGAGAGAAATCATACCTGGTGACAGGTTTGAAGGTCCCAGAAGAAATTTAAGAATTACTCACAATCTCTAAAAGATGCCTTGATGGCAGAGTTTACTTTTTTTCTCAATCCTGATTATGAAATTTGGATACAAATGGTGCACATACAAAACATATATTTCTTGCGTTTGCACTATTACGTTGGAATCAAAACATGGAAAATAGGGTTTTGGCCTATCAATGGTATGATCTAAATTCTCACCCTATTCTGATAGTCCTTCACAAAGCCGCCTTCACAAGAGATTTTTGCAGAATAGATCAATATATATATATATATAATCAACTCTCTTAGAAGTTAGAAAGTAAAAGATTGCAAAAATTAGAGACTTCTTGACTTTGAAATTCATCAACGAGCGATCATTTTGGAATGTAAACACTCAGTACTTTTACACTGGGGTGAAAGTACACACGATGTTAGCCTTGATTTGCAGCAGTAAGGGAATTCACAATGCGTTTCTAGGATGGACTTTGGGTTGCATTTGGGTAATGTTAACTTCGACAGCTTTCCAAACAAACGTGGCTGGCAGTGGTCTGGATTTTATTTACGTAATGCTGGACTACCACTCAGCCACTTGGTGAGTAACTAGGACATCGGAAAGCTACTAAAAGATGGATCCTACTTTACCTACCTGCAGTCTCCAAGGTAATTATCTCCACAGCCTATTAGGTGCACTGGTGTTGACATATATTGTTATATGGACACTCATATCTGTAGCATTGTTGTACGCCATCATATACTAAACAGATGGTTTGTTTTGTGTAGTGGTGTCGGTGTGACAGATACTGCTGTTTCACGTACACAAGTAGGTTGTAAACCTGTCAGAGAAAGTGAGTACATTAATTAAGTACTCTTGAAATGGGTCTTCAGACAACACAGTCAAAAGCCACTTACAAAGATTTTGCATAACAGTATGTTTGAAGGAATTTTCGACAAATGCAGCTATTGCACTTATGACTTCTTGCAGTCACACATGACGAATATGCTCTGATGACATCACACTAATGCAAGTACAATGCATGCAGTATCTCAATCAAGATGCAATCTTTCATCAAGCAAAACCCAGTAAAATAAATATGATCAAAATATTGCACCCCTTCCCCTTTTGTAACTCATTTCAACAGGGACTCTCTGCTTATTTTTCTTATGTAATATTCCTCTAATTCTATATCATTATTTTATATGGAATGTTACTACCGCATAGTTTCACACACTTGCTCACATTTGGGTTTGAAATTTCAGCAGTCGTCGAAACCATGCCGGCATACTGTTAAGTCTTCAATCAACTGCATCCCCCCTCAAATTCCAATAGGCATTGTGAAATTGACAGGGTTTTAATCCCATGAATTGTCTACTTACAAGTCACTTGGAGCTGAACACCTGGGTAAGAATTACTGGGAGCGAGCTTGCCATGATAAAAAGATTTGTGGAAGTCTGGTGCACTGGCTGAAAAATATTATCGGCTGCTGAAAAAAATAATATTAAATATTAAGTTTATTCCAAACCAGGTGCAATAACAAGGTTTGTAAATTATGGCTCCTTCCTTCCTTCCTTAAAAAACTAAAATTATCAGCACAACACTTGTTCTACAAAATACTCTGAAAATGTAATGTCGTAAGTGAGAAAATCCTTTATAAATGATGAATTTCATCGTGCAACTTGACTCACATGACCGTTGACATTGGTATGTGACCTGTAAATTCATCAATAATGAGGGATCCTACATTGCACCTTGACTCAAATTGGTTAAAGCCCATCAAAGTCGGCAGATATTAGAGGCAAATTTGTAAACCCTTTTTCATAACAACCAGACATCAACAACAGACGCAACCACAGTGGACAAAAGCGATCCCTATATGTGATGTTATCAAGCAAAATGAGTCTGAAGTCGGTAGATCAATTTTTACTTTTTCTGTTGCTGTATGCATAATTTAAAACAAAGCGACATTTTGCTGAAATCCCCCATTGAAATTGACCCAATTACTTCCAAAGAGATATGATCAGTGGAAGGGTGGCAAAAAACAATAGGAAAAATACAAAGAAATGTCCTGCCTTTGTTTGGCTAATCTCAAAAATCAATATTTCGGACTCCGACTCATTTTGCATGATAACAATCACATATGTCTTCTGCCTTAAAGGACCGTGTTCAACCTGAGTTCCAAGTATCTATTTTGGTTTGTAACTTTGATATTTTATTATTGTATGTAAAAAGTATACCATTTCTAGAAAGAAAATTGGACGAATGATGAACCCGATGATGACAACAGATTAATGTAAAATTCCCGTATTTTGAGAAAGAATACTTTAAAAAACATGATTTTGCCCCCAAATTTTCAGACAGCATAACAAAAACTTTGTTTTTTCATGATTCTTACGTATTTTTTAAAAACAAATTTGTCTAGAGAACATTTTTTCATTTGTTTTAAAACAGAGCTTACTTTCGAATATAAGGAAACTCTATAATTCGCGGTTCAGGCTTTCGCGCTCGCTATATTCAAAGAATATAAGCTGTGGGCCCGCCAGCCTTTGACCCCTGGCACGTGACCATTGATCTCATAAACATTGAGGGATAGGCCACATGGTGCACATATGACAAATGTTTGGTTCCAACTTGCAAAAACTTCAGTTTTCAATTTAGATGATTTTACATTTTAGCCATTTTCAATTGACCTCAAGACCTTTGACCTTTCACATGACCTTTGAACCTCATCAAACATATGACGGATCCAATTGTGCACGAGACAGAAGTTTGGTTCCAATGAAGTTAACTTTCATTGAGGTCAATTTAAAAAAAAACTAACAAATTGTGACACACCACATCCACACACACATACACACGCAAAAGGATTGATAAGTGGTCGGCCAGCTATAGCTGGGGCTGCCCACAAAAATGTTAAAAAAGTGTGATTTTAATTTTTCTTTTCAATAATTTGAGTATATATTTGAGATATCATAGTTAAATGCGAAAAAAATGAAAAATTGAGGGAAAACCGTTCCTAGAGAAAGCCTGACTGGGTATGGAGGAGAGTTAAACCTTACATTGTACTTCGGTATTTGGAGTTATCTGTCTGAACATTGCCAAATTTTGCCAAAAAAATGAACATTGGAAAATCTGTTGTTTTAGTAAAAAAGTGGCTTTTCATGCCATTTAGCTGTCTCTTCTCAAATAACTTTATCTTTGACTTCAAAAATGAGTAGGTTGTGCAAGTGATGTGAAAATACGTCTTTTACACTATGAATCAAACATCTGTGCCTCCAACTCCAGAAATCAGTAGATATTGAAATCCATCTGGTCTAAATAGCGCTTTGGTTTACGATTTTTCAAATATTGTTTTTCATTTTTCCAAGATGGGTTCGCGCTAAAGTTACAAAAACACATGTGCACGCTCATTATGCGCAAAAAAAGTCACTCGCGAACGATGCTTGCTGCGCCTTGAGCATGACGGTGGGAAAATGTGCTTAAATTCCCGCGTTAAGGACCATGGTTTATGTGACTTTAGATGAGTCAAATAGCTGTTTTAAATCGGCCAAAAAAATACGCCTCAGGATTGTCTGCAGTGGATAACCTTACGTTGGTACAATAGTAGAAAAACCAGGTTGATGTTTAAAATTGTGCATAAATCAGAAATTTTGTCTGGTAAAAACAAAGCACTAGGGGTAACCACGTCCTTAAGGCGGGAGACAAAAAGGTCCAGTCCACGGAAGAATAACACTGTTTTTACATCCCATTATTTAACGTTAGACCTCCCTTAGGAATCAAGACCTTTATAACCATTTTTTTTCCATCCATCTAGAAGTTTCAGTATGCAAGCTGTTTTAGGACAACCACAGGGTCACAAAGCGTTGGCAAATTACTACTCATTTACATAGCTTATCAAGTCCCCAGCATTCTCACACCAAACATGTAGTTACCTTACAAAACTGAAACAGTCTAGGATCACATTAGAATAGTGGTGGCTATAGGAGAAATAGGAAGTGTCAAGGTTACAACGCTTGGATGGCTTGAGTTATGAACAATCGCCTCCAGCTATCGAATGGTTGACGTAGTCCAAGGCATAGTAAATGATACAATACAGCCAAGAGGGTGTTGGAAAGATCCCTGTGGTTAAAAAATATGCTCTAGTAATAATAAATAAGAGTTTTATACAGTGTACATATATTTTCAACAAGAGCATCAACTGGCTCATACAGCAAATATTCCACTAGATACTGAGTATAAGCTACATTGATTATTTTCAAGATTCCAGACAGCAGAAATTAAGTATGAGTAATTTCGAATACTCAGCCAAATTCTTATGTAGAAGCCATGAAGACTCCAACTGAACACAAAATGCATCTGAGTATACAAAAACTTAGTCAGTTCCCCATCAAGTAGACCAAAACCACAAAAAAACCATGAAAGTTTATTTCCTACACTTTGTTGATGAAAAAATTAATTTCCCCATCTATCACGTGTACTTGGAAATGAATTTTACTGCAACAAAACCAAAAACACAAACTACCAATATTGATCTTGAGTGACTATTGTCCCTTGCATGTTCAAAGGCTTAAAGGCACTCTTAGTGCATTCACCCGGAACGAGTCAAATTTTTGAAATGCAGGGATGGCTTAAAGAGTGAAGGATAAATCTGTTACAATTCTATCTCAAGTTAATTTTCCAACTGAGAATTGACAGAAATGGAAAAAACGGCAGTGTTCAAAGATATGGACGGCCTTCATTGACATGTTAGTGTCGTCATGGCCGTAATGACTAAAATAATTCGCTATTGACCTTATTAGGTTGTTTTTTTTTTTTTGATCTTTTCATTTGCAGGGTAGTTCAGATACCGTACTTGTTACAGACATGCAAAAAATTAATTTTTTATGATTTTTTCGATTTTCTAATTTAGCAAATTACTGACAGTGCCTTAATCTACTGAATAGCCCTGACTACAAGTTGTAGAATCTATTCAGTGTTAGATTAGCAAAGCATCTTCTGCCAAATAAGCTCTCTGGTTTGTCGACAAGTCCTGTAGGAAAACAAACGCAAAAATGCTGCCTGGTTATCGAAAACAAGTCCCATTGGTAACCGAAATTAACAGAATTAAAGTTATCGGTTATAGAGCAAGTAACCTATAGGTATTCAAACTAGAATGCAATCTGGTTTATTGAAACCCTATTGGGTTAAAATGTGTGGAAAAATCCAAAGCTGGGTAATCAAATTTAAAGTATTGGTTTTTAATATAAAATTGGATCCAATTACAAATATTCTTTAGATAGATAAAATGTTCTATAACAGGATGCAGGTCAAGCTGGTCCCCAGATCAATTTGGTCTGAGTGACATTTAGCTCAGGGGAAATGAGACAGAGATTGATTTTGTGTTAGTGGGCAAGGGGAAGAGAAAATTCTGAAGAATGGTTAAAGTGATTCCAGGGGAATGGCTGCAACACGGTTGGTGGTGTGCCGATGTGGAAAAGAGAAAAGTGAAAAAGGTGGTGAGGAAGGTAGGGCAGGAGAGGAGGAAATTATGGAAGCTGAAAGAAGGGACAGAAAGAATTTTGGAGGCAAGAGTTGGG